>VZRW01013744.1:83544-94841 GCA_013398125.1 Aegotheles bennettii | reverse complement strand
GTTTGCCCTCTAACTTCTTATACTTCCAAGAGAAAATCTGTAAATCTTTTATTGCAATGAGTAATCAGTCCTGCTAGCATTGCTGACTGTGAAAGGGCAAAGAAATTTCTGAGCATTTCTCTCCACACGTTTCAGTCAAAAGGCACAACCCCACCGAATCCTTATTTATTCATTTGTGGCCAAAGCACTTTTAAACCAGCTTCTGTCAGAATTAGATGTATTTTCCATACTTCCTTCACTCCCTGCTGTCGCATTCCCACAAACCAAGAGAAGCTCAGCTAAGGTTTTTAACTGTATTTATCTTAGCATGAAAGAAACCCTCAAATCTACAAAGGAAGAGTATATATCTTGCATATATACTCTTGTATAAGCGTACATATTCGGAGAGTATATATCTTGTAACACTTCTCTGATGGCCCAAAATACTTCAGAAGGGCATTAATCACATATATTTGTGGTTTAAAACACACCTGCATTAAAACATTACCTGGTGAAAGAAGAGTGTTTCCCTTCTTTCAGCATACTGAAAGCAAACTGTACCAAAATGTGAGTCTATAGAGTACAGGAAAAGTTAATACCCACATGCCGTATCACTCCTTTTTCCAGCAAACTCTGTTTTTTGGCAGTCATGACAAAGTAGTGTGTATCATCCTTGTAGTAGACAATGTTCTCCAAGTCAATACCTTGTGACAGAACAAAAGGCATGGTAGTGAAGGAACAAGCTACGTGTAACACAAGAACTCTACTGGAAGAAAGTGAATTGAAATTATGTGGTTAGAAAGCCTCAGAGAATGCCAAGCAGCTTTCTCCCATGCTTTGATGACTTTAGAACGTGAATCTTCAACCAAACCACAAACAACACATTTCACTTGCACGTGGCTACCTCCTAAAAAATGTATTTATCATTACTCCAAAGTCTACATTCAGATGTGGAGTGCAGGAAACCGGCCTCAGGATTCAGACTTTTCCTATCTGGGGCTCAGATTTCCTGAAAACCTTCAGGGAAATCAGTTCTCCACTTCAAAAACAGAAATGTGACACCCGTCTGAATGATACACATCTCACAGCTGTAAAAATGGGGAAGTCAGATTTCAAAGGCAGACAGCAGTGGCTGACTTCCTCGTGCAAGATGTTCATCTATTGATAAAACTTAATGTGCAAGTTACAGAGCTGCAATAATAAAGACAAACAGTTTTCACTGGAAATCTGGCAATTGCTGGCAGACCTGTGGCTTCTCGGAGATCCTGGAAGAACTTCTGATTGAATATGAAGGCCACACCACTGATCTCTTCCACTTTGGCTTCAGCCGTGGTGTTGCGATTGATGAAGTTTGCTGTGATAGCAATTGCCAGCTTCCCACGGAACTCTTTCCTGCGAAATCCTAGGGGAAGGATAAAGTAGGAACAGTGAAAAAAATATCGAGCATACAGAATCACAGAATCACAGAATCCTAGGGGTTGGAAGGGACCTCTAAAGCTCATCTAGTCCAACCGCCCTGCCAGAGCAGGGTCACCTAGAGTCCATCACACAGGAACGCATCCAGGCGGGGTTTGAATGTCTCCAGCCAAGGAGACTCCACAACCTCTCTGGGCAGCCTGGTCCAGTGCTCTGGCACTCTCACAGGAAAGAAGTTCTTCCTGAGATTCACATGGAACCTCCTGGGCTCCAGTTTGCATCCATTGCCCCTTGTCCTATCATTGGTCAGCACTGTAAAAAGCTTGGCTCCATCGTCCTGCCCCTCACCCTTTCCATATTTGTAACCATGGATGAGGTCCCCCCTCAGTCTCCTTTTCTCCAAGCTGAAGAGCCCCAGCTCCCTCAGCCTTTCCTCATAAGGGAGATGTTCCACTCCCTTCATCATCTCTGTGGCTCTGCGCTGGACTCTCTCAAGCAGAGCCTTCAGAGAAGGCTCAGCATGCCGTAGGTGCCCTCACAAAACAGAGAATGGATCTGATGAATTACAAACTCCTCCATGGAGAGAGCAACGATTGCTTCATTGGAAAAATAAAACCTCTTGTTCAGGGAAAAAGCTCCCCTCTCCTTCTTACCTCTTTTCCACAAATTTCAACTCGCATCAATAATACTAAGATAGAATTCTCTACTACACCGAGTAATATCCAACACTTCAATTCCTACTCCCAAAAAGCAAGAGCTACAGCACTACTCACCTAAAGAAGAAATGTAGGAAAAAACCACTCAATTCCATTGCTAGTGGATAGGAAAAGGAGACAACCCACATCTTTATACAAATGGATTTTCACATGGACTTCTAATTTCCCCCTTCACTAGTCAAATATCTTTCCAGATTTTAATTGGGCTGGTAAAGGCCATTTTTGTTCTAACTAATTTAAGTTTATTTGAAAGCTAACTACAGACATCATTACCTTCTAAGGTGTTCCTCCTGCCATCACCTCCAATGATTACTTCAAACTCATACTCAGATACTGGATGGGTTTTTGGGTGAACCAGTGCACGCCAACCTATTCCTGTTGATAAACTCCACGTTAATGACAATACAAACAGCACACAGAACAAACACATAAAGCCACTCCGTACTATAAATAATCCCTCCCTCACGTGGTCAGTAAAGACACAGGACACCTATATTGTTGACAGGGCTACTGCTGACTTGCACAGCAACTCTGTCTGTGTCAATCAGAGGCAGAGAGAGCTCCAGTAAAACCCCACTATTACCTCCAAGGATCACTACAACCTTTATAGCTTCTCTGCTATCTATTCAGTTAATAGGATGCCAAGAAACAAGTAAGCCACCATCTCTCATGGCAATCAGAGAACAGGCTTCACAAACATACAAAAAGCATAGCACGGACCATACACTGATACAAGTATCTTCAGTGAATGCAAGGGAGTTGTTTTAAAAAGGTATCTTCTAAGTGTAATAGGCTCAAATCTTTTAGGAGCAATTATGATCTACTGTGTCATGGTCTATTTCTGCGTAATACTTCGTTTTGTATAGCAGATATATTTTGTATATTTGATTTTGTACAGTAGCTAATTAGGATTTGTTACTAGAAAGAATAAATGCTACTAAATATTCAAGCAAAAGTGTATTAATAATTACTTTAATTAATGGAGCTTGAAGAAAGGACTTAGGGTCATAAGCAGAGTTAAGGAGCAGGAGCTACGCTACCATAACTTTCCCTTTCTCTACTACCCATTCCAATGCTACTTGCTTTCATTCTCCTGATCCTCCGGAGGGTAGACAAGCCCCTGGAACTCCACGTTGACATGGATCTCTATTCCTAAGATCAAGGCCACCTTCAAAAGGATAAGCTGGAGCTGACGGATACCTGCAAAGAAGCAGATGATAAAGAAATAAAAGAAAGAGAACATTTTAAGTGCCCGTGCATCCCTGCTTGACATTACTGATAAATTGATAAATTGACCTTACTGTCCTGTTTCAGGTACTGAAATGCAAAAACACTCTGCCTAAATGTCAACTGTGCCGAGATACAAAAGAAAACAACTCGCATAAAGCACTGGAAGAATAAAAATTACAAGATATTGAAGGGGAAAAAGCAATCTGCAAGACTGACATTCCAAAGATCTTCCAGTTTTACCATTCCTTGGTTAAAGAAGATAAAAAACCACCACCAAAAAACACCTTCTCAGTGTCAGCTTTGGACAAGAAGCCAAACCTTATCTACTGTTTGTGCCACTTCATACTTCCCAGTTACACCCAGTGGAGAACACAGACTGGTGGGCAAAGCCTGGCTGTGCCATGCCCAGTACATTTTGGAAAAAAAGAAAAACTGAAAAATAATTCAGTCTCCACCAAAGCATTCAGCTTACAAAGGACACTCATTTCTCAGAACTTGAGAATCATCAAAATTATTCTCAATTTTACTATGCAAATCCCTATTTAATCAAAACTTATTCACAGGCTGGCAGTGTTCTTGCAAATATCTTCATCAGTCCTGCAAAAATTAACAAAGCCAAAATTGTTCCTTCTTCTTCCAGATCATCATTCACAAGAGCGTTCAAAAGCATTCAGTACTTTTTCTGTTTTATAAGTCATTTTTTTATAAGTCATTTTTTTATAAGCCACTTAACTCTTTCATAAGTCACTTACAGAGAAACAATAAAGTGGCAGGTGCAGGAATGTAACAGCAAAAAAAATATTAAAAATATCCATTAAAAAAAAATACTTGAAACTTAAATGTACTCTTCTGCTTTGGAAAAAGATATGCCTTGGAAAGTAACAGATATAAAATAGACAGATTTCTAGATTTTGGGACAGACACTGGGACGGACGGACAGACACTGGGACAGACAGACAGACAGACACTGGGATAGACAGACAGACACTGGGATAGACAGACAGACACTGGGATAGACACTGGGATAGATACAGTGTGTGTCAAACTCATGGCACAATGTATTTCTTTCACACCCAGGTCTAGCCCAAAATGCACTATGCAAAGATAATGCTGAATTGTCCCATAAGGACTCGAAAGCAGTGACTGGTGCAAACTATTAATGTTAATTGGGTTAATGAGGTCTAGCCCAATGTTAATGAGGTCCCCCCATGCCCTCACCCACCTTTCCCCTCTGAAGAACAAGCGCTGCTGTGCCCAGCAGTGGCTGTACTTACTGATGTGGTCTATGGATCCCGCGCAGAACTTGCCGTAGAACTTTTTGGCTCCCAGGCCCCTCAAGTCATGTATGGTGAATGGCCACAAGTGGAGCACGTTATTGCGGGAGAAGGCATCCCTCTTCTCTACCACCACCACCTTGGCTCCTAGGAACGATAGCTCGATGGCTGTCCGAAGGCCACAGGGTCCAGCCCCAATGATCAGACACTGCAAAACAACCAGCACTGAGTCACTTCACAATCCTAGGAAGAAAAAGCTATTTTTTACACCTCTTTAAAGAATCATAGAATCGTTATGGTTGGACGGGACCTCCAGGGTCATCAAGTCCAACCTTTATCCCATCATATTCCTAACCATCAGACCATCAGACCATGGCCTCCAGTGCCTCATCAACCCGTTTTTTGAACACCCCCAGGCACGGTGACTCCACCACCTCCCTGGGCAGCCCATTCCAGTGCCCAACCACCCTCTCCGGAAAGAACTTCTTCCTAATCTCCAACCTAAACTTCCCCTGATGGAACTTGAGGCCATTGCCTCTCGTCCTGTCATCAGCAACTGGGGAGAAGAGACCAACACCAGCCTCACTACACCCTCCCTTTAGGTAGTTGTAGAGGGCAATAAGGTCCCATGACTCTTAAGAGCAGATGCTCTTTGTCAGCAACATAAGTTGACATTTCGGGTCAGTCTTGCTGTTGTAACCTGCCATGATACACTAAAGCAATTACTGCAACCTGAAAACAAATCATACCACAGAGCAATGAAGAATCTGGAGAAGCAGGAAAGCCACCTGCCTCTTCTGAACCCGTATTTTAAGCAGAGAACCCCAGGCGTGCTCTCCAAGCTATGTAAGCACTTGGAGAACTTGTGATATTTCTGAAGGCTTCTCCTCCTCATTCCATCCATGTGCTTTTTTTCTTAAAAAAAAAGGTGATGCAGTGTTTTCCTCTCGTCTTCCAAAGCCTGAGCTTGGCCTTTCGTGAGAAAACCTTCAATAACACCAAAAATTCCTCATCATCACTGAGTGTCACAGCAATGGCTAAGGCAGATAAACACAAGAGAAGCTTGTGTTTATGAAGACACCATCATTTAGAGTAGCATGGGCAGTAGGCGAGTCAGAGCACTCTGACCTACTATCTATGTGCTTCTATCCTATTGCTTCTACTATTGCAGCGAAGGAAACTCCAGGAGAGTAAATATAATGTAAATATGAACTTTGTGGGATGAGACAACTTCTATGAAAACGTTTTCTCCAACCTAACCTTTGTCATCTCAAAGGTCTTTCATCTTCTCTCATCTTTTTCCACTCACAAACAGTATCAAAGGCCAACAAACAGCTTGGGAATGTCATACACTTGCATATCTAGGGTTGGGAGTACTTCAGCAGAAACGAGTGATACAGCAAGATCATTTCTTTGGAGATTAAAACCCCAAGATAGTCAGCTGACACTTCTAAACCCCAGAAACTGAGGTCTACAAAGGAAGCTGGCACAGTTACGTGTATTCACAGGAATGCAGTGCACAGTCCATCCTGTCATATCATTTTTGTACTTTGATTTCTACCCAGTATAAACCAGACCCGTAGAATAAAGATCCTGCTAGAGTGGGGACTACTGCATGAGTGTTCTCCAGATCCCTACACGCCCTCTGGATGGACAAAGCAGCCCTTTGAGGTATGCTGAAGTATGCTAAAACTTCACCAGAACCCAACCTTGTGACAAACAGCCAGTCCCAAAGCAAAGCTCCCTTCTTTCCTTGTGCCCAGATGTTAATTTTTGCAGGTTGCCACATTTTCAGTGATAAATAAATTCTGCAAATGATGTGAACCTGCAAATATAAAGCCTGAATGATGAACAAAACCGTGACAACATTAACAACTGGCATGCAAACCCAAAGTAAGACCACTGTGTAAGGTAAGAAGTCCTAAATCTGAGGGCAGAGATCCAAATCTAGAGGAAAAGGAAGGCAAGAATAACACCACTGCTTCTTTAGAAGCTTCAGGAACCTGACAGCGTATTTCTGGATGTAAAACATGTGATAGCTATGACCAAAGCTGACAGTTTTACAGTCACAAAATTATCAAATGATGTTGTTACAAAGGACAGTGAGTTTTAAGCACAATTAAAAACATAAGAAAAGATTCTGCTCCCTTTTCTGCCTCTAACACTTGTAGTTTCAGATCCCTCGTAGAAGTCTACCTTCTGACACCCTCGTGGCAGGAGATGCCAAGTACAGACAGGGAAATGAAGGCAGCTACTGCTGTTTCTTGTTCCCTTTCACCCCAAGCAACTGCCACAACATCCCACACTGAAGCTGTCTCCCCCCTCCCAGACTTCTTGCTGAAGATCTTTCAGACAAGATCATATTAAGTTCCCAGTAACAACCCCGTGGTGATGGAACATCAAACACAAACTGAAATCCTGGATTCTCTGTACAACCAACTATGAGAGAGACCCATTTGTAACTGTTTACATCTGAACAAGACGTTGTGTCCAAGTCTGGCTTTCATGAACACCCATGATCTGAGTTCTGGTCAACCTGGGCGCCAGCACACGATGCTCTGACTGCTGCCCAGCTCCAGTCACAAAACCTCCCCCCTGGTCCAGTTCTAAATAGGCACTTAAGAGCTATGCTACAGAGGACAAGACCTTCAAAACCAGTATAGATTTGAGGGAATAAAAGCTGACACTTGAGCAGTCACTAGAAACAACTGACTTATGATAACATGGCTAAACCCCTGCGTTTCAATTGTATTATCTCCACGTGCACACTTAAGTTTCTGTATTTTTTCATCACTGGTTTGCAAACTACATTATACATTAGGTTTACGTTCCTAAGTCAGATAGGAAACATCAAACCAGATAGATTCAGTTCTCAAAAGGCCTCAAATATATAATGGCTGATACTATTAGGATAGAAAACAAGTAATTAACAGAAACATATAAGAGAACTGTAAATCATTTCTTTTCATTAAATATTTCAACAGAAGCTATGTGTAAAGCCATACAAAAATCATTTACCATCACAGGTATATTCTTGAAGACATACTAACAAAAAAATTTAACTAGATTTCACTTCTCTCAGCTACTAATTTCACTGCTCAAAATGGCACGACTCCCACATCTGCAGTCCTGTATGTTTCTGGGTTGGTGGTGGCTCAACCTTTCATTTATTCACCATCCACTCTTTCTACCTGGGTTTTTACACAGCACCTCACCAACAGCTTCTTAGAAACACTGACAAGTTACCTTCTGGCTTGCCTTCACTCTCCTTCCTCTTTTCTTTTACTCTTTCTTCTCCTTGCTACTAACACGGGAGAGCAGCTACAGCTACTAAGCCCTCCCTTTCCTCCAGGAGAGATTGGTTCAGTGTGATCACCGACCCGTCCACTGCCATCATCCCCTCCTCCCACCACTGCCATCCTTCACACCAACACCAGCAAGTTATGAGACTTCTCTCCCATCATTAAAGGAGGGAGAGTCAAGCATGACCCCTGAGTCTTCATTTATCTCAACACCACCTCATCTCCAAGATCACCACACGCCACTTCTGCAATCACTCTCTTGAACCCATTTCTCAAATTCCATCCTACGTTCTCTTGAGCTTGGTTTTGGTGAAAGTGTGTCCTTTTCTAATCCCCTTTAAGAACCCATACTCCTCTCCAACTCCAGTTATTCTTTCAGAGCACTATCTGAAGCACTTCCCTCATTTCTCCCACTCCTCTCACCACCAACTCCCCACAGAGCCTTGCCACTCTCTATCCTCTATCACCTCTATCATCTCTATCATCTTCCTCTACCATTTGCCTCTGCATCACCTCATTCACAGGCACTGGTTCCACCAGCTCATCAGTGCTGCAGATTCACAGAACTTTTCCAACTCACGAGTTGACTGGTTTTTGTCCAAGCTAAAATCTCTACCTTTCTGACACCTCCTTGTGGCTGCCTAGCTGTTGGTTCAAGCCCAACATGATAAAGTAGAGCTCTAACATCCTTCCAAACTCACCTCATCACTTCCCTTCTAGATAAGCATCGTCATTTTCTGAATGTCTTTCAGAGCTGGATATCAACCTCCATTCCTATCTTTTTTTTGAACATACTCATAATCAAGCACTATCAAAGTCATACACTTACTTTTCCATTAAAGCTCTTCTTTCATGTTGCATCTCCATGCAACGGGTTCTTCAGTGTTAACAAATAAAGTCTTGCCCACTAAGATATATTCAGAGATATATTTTCCAAGTTTAATCCATATGCACTTGCCATCTATGATCTGATGCACCAATTGTAAACTTTAAGGAAAACATTATCTTTACAAGACCTAGGACAAGCAGACCTCAGCTTGTTAGTAATTTCTCCAAGTGTTATTGTATTTATTCATTATAAATGCCACCATCCATATGAAAATGGCCCTTTGAAAGTGAAACAGCATAAATGATGGAGAAATTAACACAGCCTTCTAACACCTAGCTGGGAATTAAACTTCAGTCCACAGATCTGAAATGACCAACACATCCTAAACAGGATATATTTCCCCCTCAGTTCTCTACCAAGGAAATAGTGATTAATTCCTCCTATCAAGGTATTTCCTTCTTTCTGAAGGTGAATGTTCAAGTGAAGCAGCAGCATCTGTTGTCCTCAATGAAGGAGGACAGAAGCCTGTTCCAGTTTTATCCTCTTCCTTTTAAAAACTAAAGGAAGCGTGTATGATTATTTGCAAAAATAAACTATTCCATTCACATTTAGATGGATGAGACAAAAACCTGCTGCCAGTAACAAAACAAATAAGTAAGCTCGTGCTGTACAGTCCAACAAGGGTGCAGCACAAATATCAGCTCACAATAACTCGGGTAAAAAAACCTGGGGGGGTGAATGTGTCAAAGCAGGAAATACCTGCAGTAAATACCACACATACCAACCTTTGAAAAGGAACTGGTATGAGTTTTCACTCTGTTCTTCTTCTCCAAACCTGGCACACAAGTGATTACTTTCTAAATAATAGTAAATAAAATACTTTGCCAAACTGTCAAGAGCGTTAACTGCTGAGTTTCATCAATGACGTGGACAGTGGGCTCGAGGCACCCTCAGCAAGTTCACAGGTGACACCAAGCTGAGTGGTGCAGTGACACATCTGAAGGATGGATGCCATTCAGAGGGACCTAGACAAGCTCGAGAAGTGGGCCCAGGGGAACCTCATGAGGTTCAGCAAGTGCAAGGTCCTGCACCTTAGGATGGGGCAACCCTCGATATCAATCCTGGCTGGGGGATCAAGGGATTGAAAGCAGCCCTGCTGAGAAGGACTTGGGGGTATTAGTAGACAAAAGGCTACCAAACGATGAAGGCTACCAGACAAAAGGTAGACATGAGCTGGCAATGAGCCCTCACGGCCCAGAAAGCCAACCATATCCTGGGCTGCATCAGAAGAACTGTGACCAGCAGGTCGAGGGAGGTGATACTGCTCCTCTACTCTGCTCTGGTCAGACCCCTCCTGGAGCACTGAGTCCAGCTCTGGAGCCCTCACTTGGCACAAGGAGGACATGGACCTGTTGGAATGAGTCCAGAGAAGGGCCACAACAATGATCAGAGGCTTGGAACACCTCTGCTACGAGGAGGCTGAGAGAGTTGGGGGTGTTCAGCCAGGAGAAGAGAAGGCTCCAAGGAGACCTCATTGCTCCTTTCAGTACCTAAAGGGGGTTATGAGAAGGATGGGGACAGACTTTTTAGCAGAGCCTGTTGGGATAGGATGAGGGGTGACAGTTTTAAACTGCAGGAGGGCAGATTTAGGTTAGACATAAGGAAGAAGTTTCTCACCATGAGGGTGGTGAAACACTGGCCCAGGTTGCCCAGAGAGGTGGTGGATTCCCCATCCCTGGGGATGTTCAAGGCCAGGTTGGATGGGGCCCTGAGCAACCTGGTCTGGTGGGGGATGTCCCTGCCCATGGCAGGGGGGTTGGACCAGATGACCTTTAAGGTCCGTTCCAACTCAAGTGATTCTGTGATTCTGTAACTTTCAAATTAAAATTGGAAATTTCCAAACATATATTTTTCATCCAGACTCAAACAGCAAGTTTCACGTCCCTGTTATTGTCTAGTAAAAAATTAAAGAAAAAGAATTAAGAAAAGTCAGCCTTAAAGGCTGTGTCTCCTGAATAAATTATAAATATTCTGGTCATTCCCAAGGATTTCCATTGAGCTTCCCCTTGGGCAGTCAAATTTGGTAATAGCAAACACAATTTTTCAAATGCTAACAAACTGTGAGTATATTATGTATAATATGTGAGAACATTCCTAAATCTTTCCTGTCCTTATACTGACACCAGGCAAGCATCTTCCTGACCATGACCATGAGCCAGCAATGTGCCCTGGTGGCCAAGAAGGCCAATGGCATCCTGGGGTGCATTAGAAGGGGGGTGGTCAGTAGGTCAAGAGAGGTTCTCCTCCCCCTCTATTCTGCCTTGGTGAGGCCACATCTGGAGTCCTGTGTCCAGTGCTGGGCCCCACAGTTCAAGAAGGACAGGGAACTGCTTGAGAGAGTCCAGTGCAGAGCCACAAAGATGATGAAGGGAGTGGAACATCTCCCTTGTGAGGAGAGGCTGAGGGAGCTGGGGCTCTTTAGCTTGGGGAAAAGGAGACTGAGGGGTGACCTCATCCATGGTTACAAATCTGTAAAGGGTGAGGGGCAGGA
>VZRW01013744.1:72163-83456 GCA_013398125.1 Aegotheles bennettii | reverse complement strand
CAAACCCCGCCTGGATGCGTTCCTGTGTGATGGACTCTAGGTGACCCTGCTCTGGCAGGGGGGTTGGACTGGGTGAGCTTTCGAGGTCCCTTTCAACCCCTAGGATTCTGGGATTCCTGCTTCGAGACATTTTTATTGTGTATTCCAGAGGCAAACTGGGCAATAGCTACCTTGACCACTGAGAATAAATCTCTTACCTTCGTGTTGGCGCATGCCTTCCCCTTCTTGTAGTCCTTATGGCTGCCTCTTTTATCCAATTTGGCCCACAAGGCTTTGGCTTTCCAGTAATTTAGCTTGGACTTGAGTTTGTGATAGAAAGAACGATAGTCCTTAGGTTTGAGTTCTAGATAGTCACAGAGCTCCTGGAAAGCCTTGAGGGTCCCCTTGCAGGTCGAACCCTGGACAAATCTGTCGAAGAGAACATGAGACTGGTGGACCTTCTCGTTCTTACTTTCCTCCATGCTTCAACACTTCGTGCCTGCCCTGAGGGGCAGCTGTTCTCTTCCAGTCTGCCAGATTTCCAGATGTTGCTCTGCTGAGCCGCTCTCACCTCTGGCTTACAAGCATTATTAACCTGCAAAATAAAAAGAAAAAACAAAACGTAACTGAGCTTGCTCTTTTTTTTTTTTCCTTTTCAAAATTTTGCTGAACTGAGAGGCCAGATACTCAGTAATTAATGAAGCATCAGTCCTAAATAAGTCAGCTGATCAATACCCGAGGAGTCCTGGCTGAGCTGACTGAAGCAGAGCCTCCCCAAGCTCACTGAGCCTCACTGCAGTGAGAACATCTCACCTCTGCTCATCACAGAGTGCTCAGGTAAACCTAAGCCAGGCCCTGGAAAGTTTTATCAAAACTCATTTCACATGAACAGCAGAGTTAAGTACAACAAAACAGGCAGATCACAGAATCATAGAATCATTATGGTTGGAAGGGACCTCCAGGGTCATCAAGTCCAACCTTTATCCCACCATATTCCTGACCATTAGACCATAGATGTCACGTCATGCTTGGAAGTAGGGAGAGGTTTTAAAGCAAAAGATAAACTTGCTAATGTAGCAGTCACTGTGCTAAGCAGATCACTGTGGTAACACCACAGCAATGGTTATGTGTTGGTCTTAAAAGCACTACTACCAAAATACTTTAGGAATGGGTATTCCACCAGTGAAATAAGTTTTGGTTCCTTCATTCTAAAAGCACGTCTTCTGCTCATGATAAATAGAGAAGAGGAAAGAGGATGGCACAGCACAAGCTGGTGTCTCTGTCAGAGTCCTTGCAAACACTGCTTTTCTACAGGGACACCAACCCAGCGATGGCTACTGGGATCCTAGAAAGAAGGTAAACCTCCCAATAGCAATCAAATGCTTCAGGAAGGATGTCCAGCCTGAAAAAAAAAATGCCTGTGTTGCATCAAGCAGTAGGACCATTTCCCTTACCTGGAGGCTAAGCAGGTATTCATAGAATCACAGAACGTGCTGAGTTGGAAGGGACCCTCCAGCATCATCGAGTCCAACTCCTGTCCCCGTGCAGGACACCCCAGGGTCACCCCATGGGCCTGAGAGCATCACCCAAACGCTGCTTGAGCTCAGGCAGGGTTGGTGCTGTGACCACTGCCCTGGGGAGCTGTGCCAGTGCTCCACCACCCTCTGGGGGAAAAACCTTTCCCTGAGATCCAACCTAAACCTGCCCTGGTTCAGCTCCTGCTGTCACCCCCAGTCCTGTCACTGGTCACAGGAGTGGAGATACCAATAAGTGGTGTAAGAATGAAACGTGGCTGATGCATGATCCTGGGGAGATTCCCACAGCAGTTCCTCTAGTCTGTGGTTTTCAGCTTCTTTTGACATGCAGGTCCCTATAAAATCTAGGTGATAGCTGGGGTCTTCAGCAGATTAAACGTGCCACCAGGCTGTCTGCTGCTCAGCTGCTTCTCTGGGACCCCTCAGAAGAAGCCTGCAGACCTACACAATGTGTTGTGTGGATCACAAATAGCAGATTTTATTTAAAGAACAGATATTTTCTCTCCCTCTCTGTCTCTCATATATATGATAAAGCTCTTTTTTCTTTTTATACCAAACACTGCATAATTACAATAGATCACTCTCCTCTCCAAGAACGTTCTGTCTGTCTGCAGACAGGAGGGCAGCATGGGAACCACAGCAACTCTGGAAATTAAAGCATTTCTGTGGTGCTTTTTGTCCTTTGTTTTTTTCTTTACAAAGGGTATTCAGGTAAAAAAAGGAAATATGTGAGCTTGGATAAAACCTTTTAGATTCTCACCAGCTCTTTTCCTGCTTCCAGCAGACAGGAAGCCAAGTCAAACAGTACAGCTCATGTCTCTTCCCCTCCCGGGTGACAGCTCCTCTTGGGGCACTCCTGTATTTCACCCTAACGTGGGATTTATTGCTTATGTTTAGAAAAAGGAGACCTGGAAATCTTTATGTAGCACCACAAACTGTTTGTTATTAAAACTTCCTACAGAAGCCATGGTACAACAACGGGTTACACCGGAGAACTCGACTCGGACTTTATGTGGACAACTGCCTTGGAGGACTCAGACACACGAAGCTGATAGCCATGCCATATCCACATCAGTCCTGCTCACCAAGCCAGATGGAACTAACTGCTTTCCTTATTTTTTGTGTCCAGTTCTGGGCCCCACAGTTCAAGAAGGACAGGGAACTGCTTGAGAGAGTCCAGCACAGAGCCACAGAGATGATGAAGGCAGTGGAACATCTCCCTTATGAGGAAAGGCTGAGGGAGCTGGGGCTCTTCAGCTTGGAGAAAAGGAGACTGAGGGGTGACCTCATCCATGGTTACAAATATGGAAAGGGTGAGGGGCAGGACGATGGAGCCAAGCTTTTTTCAGTGCTGACCAATGATAGGACAAGGGGCAATGGATGCAAACTGGAGCACAGGAGGTTCCATGTGAATCTCAGGAAGAACTTCTTTCCTGTGAGAGTGCCAGAGCACTGGACCAGGCTGCCCAGAGAGGTTGTGGAGTCTCCTTGGCTGGAGACATTCAAACCCCGCCTGGATGCGTTCCTGTGTGATGGACTCTAGGTGACCCTGCTCTGGCAGGGGGGGTTGGACTGGATGAGCTTTCGAGGTCCCTTCCAACCCCTAGGATTCTGGGATTCAACAACAGGTTACACCGGAGAACTTGACTCGGACTTTATGTGGACAACTGCCTTGGAGGACTCAGACACACGAAGCTGATAGCCATGCCATGGCCATATCAGTCCTGCTCACCAAGCCAGATGGAACTAACTGCTTTCTTTATTTTTAATCATAACTTCACTACTGTGGAGGTGGAATGGTGCTCCAGGCTTGCACCCTGGGGTAACCACTGTGCTACTGCACAAGTCCAAGACGCCGTGCTGCAATCCTGCATCTCTACTGTTCTCCAGAAGAATGTTATAAAAAGCTCCAGCAACTCGCCTCTCACCCTGAAGGAATGATTCCAGGGTGTGTAATAGAGACTTGCAGGTATTTTATATCTGAGCCACACGCCTCATGAATCAGCACAACGCTGCAAGCCAAATACTCCTCTGTGTTGTGCTTCCCCACCTCTTGCACCCCACTCCCTTCACACCAGCACGCCAGGCGACTGACACTTCCCAGGAATAACAAACAGGAGTTATATGACCTAAGTGCAGTGAAGGGAATGTTAAGTCTGTCAGTCCAGAGTTCCTTACTGATATATCCAGATGTAAGGACAACACAGGTTTCACTTCTCTGCACCCTTCCACCACGGGAGCGAAGCGGCACCGGTTCTGCACTGCTCAGAGATCCTCAAGTTAAAAATCCAACCTGCTCTCATTCTAAGAACTTAATGCTTTGTGTTCAAGGTCTGCTGTGCCAGGAGACAAACCTGCAAAGCAGCTCACTTAGGGCACTGAGCCCAAGTGGCACCTTAACAGAGCAGTCCTGCCACCCTCCTCTCTCAGGCAGGCTGGGAAGTCAGTTATGCCCACGGGTCAAACCCGGAGCCTTCACTCACTGCAGTGAGTCACTCCCCACAACTCTGCATTCCTGCTGTAAACACCCAAAGCCCTTGGAACCCACGAGCACCACGTCAGAGATCATGGAAATTACAGGAGGCAAGGCAAGGGCAGGCAAGAGTTATCTGCCAGGTTTCCAGGGCATTTCTGTGCCTCGCTGGCTGTTCGGCAGCACCCTGCATGTTTTGTCTCGAGGCAGCCTATTGCTGACTCAGAGGCTCTGTGAATTCCTTGGCTGGAGCTTTGGGAGACAAAGACAAAGCCCATGAAAAAAAGCATGCAAGAACAGTGTTGGTGTTGCTATTTACAATAATAGCATGAGGTTGTCACTGACTCATGACTGCAAGTACGCTCAGGATCTCCAGAGCTCGCCCAGGACAAAAGAAACCAGGTGGTGGTTCCTTCTCACAGCCACCACAGATAGGGAATAGGGGTATTTTACCAAATGTATATGTGAGAAAGAAAGTCCAGTGCCCTGCTTTGGGCAAATGAAGAGACAGGATGAGGTTTTGCAAACAAAACACATATTGGTTGTACAAATGCAGGGTTCCCGTGTTCCATGCCAACCCACCCCCCGTTACAGGCTCACCCTCCCTACATTTTCCATCGAGGCTTTGTTGAAAGTGCTCATTCAAATGATGACTCGAGCCTAGAAAAAACAAAATATTATGGGAATGTATTTTCCAGCTTTCTTCTCCATTTTATTCAGGCTGAAACTATTGACTTAATTCCAGCTAAATTCACAGCTTGTTCTGTCTAGCGTAAAAGAGCATTTTGAGTGAATAAAATATGTGCCAAAGTAACTGCCCAGCTCCACTTCAGAGTGAAGACTTTCTCTGAGCACAACACAGATACTGCCTTACATTTTCTGTTATTTCACAGCCAGGCAAACACCACAGATGCATCCCTTGACAGACAAATCTCCGAGAAGTCGGAGATCACCAAACTGCAGTACTCTGTGGAATCCAAAAGCAAGTTGGTCCAATCAATCATGAAACCACTGATAGCTCCAAAAGACCAAATTTCCATTGATTCCATCCTGCCTCTAAATTTCTAGTCCCCCAGCAGCATTCCAAACACTCGTCTCCCTTTCATGGCCCCTCAGCTTCTGCCTGAGACTCTGGGAATTCTGGATTCCTGCAGTACCTAGGCAGCCAGCTCACACATGCAACTTGGCTAGCAAAAGCCTAAGCACAGATTATTGTTAAGCTTATGCTGCAGACAGTGGGGACACCTATTTTTGCCTCTCTCCTCCACTCAGCCTCCAGTTTTCTTGTAGGAAATCACCTACCTTTGAGACTTTTATCCCTAGTCAAATCGGGATGAAATTGTTCAAGTGTTATTAAGGATGAACTGAAAAGCAGATGGACAACCAGCTCCAGCCCCTAAACCTCCCTTCTTGAGGAACCCACACTAAAGACATTCTTCATTCCAACAAATTAAAAAGCTCTGTTTTCATTTCCAGGAGTTGATTTATTTTATTTTTAGCTAAAACTAAAAAGAAATGGGCTTTGCTACAATATGTTCATGACTTTTTAAGTGATTGTGGGTATCAAAAAGTGCACATTCCAGGCAGCAGTCAGACTGGGGAACAGATGGCAAAGAGAGGACAAATTTGACAAGAAAAGTTAAAGCCAGAACTGGCAATTATTTTATTTCCATATTATGCAGACAAGGAATGTGAAAGCAGGAGGACAAAGGCGTGGTTGCCATTGTTTGCAGCTTCCCTTTTCTACCAGATGGAAAAAGGAACATCAGCACTGTCCACAGCTTGTTTTAAGATGGTATTTAGATCTGCTCCCATTCATAAAATTCAACACTCAAGCAAATATGCTGGCAAAAAGATGTTTGTGGTTTAATACACTTATCAAACCCAACTCGGTGGGCTTCTGCCCACCACATGGGAGTGAGTCTTTTGGCTCTCCACCCCTTCCTTATCTACTCCCCTCCAAACAAGGACAGAAGTGAACTCGGTTAGTAAATTAACTGGGTTGCAAATACAAGAAGCTATTCATAAGGAGAAGATCAAAGCACATACACAAACAGTTCACAGAATTCTCCCATCAAGAAACACTCGATCCAGTAATGATTGGAAAAGGATTGTATCCAAGAACATAGAACCATACAAATAAACAAATAGTTACAGATAATAGTTTGGTTCCTAAATTCGTATCAAGGTACTGAATAAAAACACGTAAGAAATGATTAGTGATGAACAAGTGCCACGCCATGAGTACCACAAACATTAGACCTACAAAATAAAACCTTTTATCTTTATGAATTCAACAAACACCTATTCTGCTGCTCTGTCATACAGGACTCTTTGATCACAGCAGAGTTCCTATGCTGAAAGAAAACCAACCTAGAGAAAGAGGACAAGAAACAGATTAGCTCTCTTCTTTGGAAGAAAGGAAGAAATTATACCAGGGAAGAGATACCTGCCCCCTTTTAAGATGGTAAGGGAATAGTAGGTCATCTGGATAGCTGTCCTATTGCAATACAAGCTTCAAGAACAACTACTATTTTAAATTCTTGAAGAGCCAGGTCCTAGGGAGACCCCTCATAGCACAAAGCTTCACATTGGGCAACCAGTAACCAACACAGTGATCCCTTCTCACCCAGCACCAACTCACCAGCTGTGTGTTCGGGAAGCAGGGGGACATTCTTTGCATCTGGGAATTGTCACCATGCTGTAGAGAACCACATGGTACTCTACATGCACAGCTAAAGGCAATTTCTCAAAGTAAATGTGCTTTTATTCCAACAGTAAAAAGTACTGCGTCCCACGAGAATCAAAACTCTCAGGATAAACTTTCTGGAGCGTGGCCAATAACCCTGCAAGCCATAGGAACAAGACTTCCCTTTACAGACCTCCCAGAACATATGACAGCAAAGGTTCCATTTGTCATCCGTGTGGCAAAAAAATCCATGTATCTCCCACAAATCCTCCCAAGAAAACACAGGTCCTCAAAACACAAATCCAAATCAATACAGAGACCCCTCAGTCTGCAACCATTTCCTATAAAAACCCTACACCCCACACCTGCAGGCAGTCAGACCACGGGCATTTTCTGATGAGCAACACATACTCCACTTCTAAGCTAAGTGTACCATCACTTCACAAGTGAAGGGGACTTCACTACCAAGTTGAAGCCGATGGAGGCTTCTCACTCCATGACTTACCAGGGCGAGAAGGTTGAACGTCATTCCCTCATCTGAAGTGCTTTGAAGCTGTTCTTCATGTCACATTCCACCACAGAAACCTATCCTACAGTCAGTTCCTATCCAGCTGTACAAGCTGGGCTTCCCCAGAGTTCTTCAAACACTATCAAATAACCCAAGGAAAGCTCCTATGCAAAAAAAATGTCTCAAAAAAATGACTGGAATGACACTTCACAAAACTTTCTATGACTTCAAATGGGGATAAAAAAAATCAGTCACCTTAGCACAAGACGACATACCAGCTTTGGACATCATGTAGGACATGGATTAATTCCTCTTTCTGAGCCAACAGGCTATGCCACAAGAAAAAGAGGTTTTCAGAAAAGCTTTACTGGACATTACAGAACAAGAGCACTGTTCTGACCCAATCAGATGTGTTGAGCAGGATGAAGACTGAAGGCTACCAACACACTGTACCAACCTCTGCAGCCCAGTGAGCAAAGTCCTCCAAGGCCTTCAGGTTCACACTGCTCACCCTAAGCCATTCCATGACACAGTGAGAAAACAAACAGAGCCTGTAGGGAAGTAATCTCACAAAATAAATTCTCTGTCAGAACCTGGTAGTGAAACACAGACTGCCACCATCACAGAAGTTAATGCAAGAAGGAATCACCACAGACAGAGACAACCACATGACCTGCAAGCGACAAGAGGGGAAAAAAAAAATCACCATTCTTTAAAGAGCACATAAAATGGTCCATGTGATCTGGGAAGTTAAGAAGTCTGGCAAACAATGCAGTATGTGCTTGCCTTCTGCTGTACACACTTGTACGTGCCTCAGTTCTCCCCTTTATTACCCAATTCTGCCTTACACAGGTCAAAGATCACCAGTCACGTAGAATCAGGGGGTTCAAACTAGGCTCAACTTACCAAAGCCACCTTCATTTGGGTCATCAAGAGAAACATCTCAACACCTCAGAAGCAAACCCAAAGAGTGGTCATCCGTGCCGGAGTTTATTCTAATCAAGGCAGATGGCTCAGTCCTCAGTGGTTTGGCAAATACCAGACTCTCACAAAATAAAGAAAAAGTATTCCAGCTAGAGACATTAAAAAGGTACATGGGAAAGCAAGTTTTATTTGTGCTGCTTCCAACTCTCAGCTGTTCCGGGTGTGGAAAAGAGACAGGCACTTTCTCAAAGGATGTGGTGGAAGAGAAGGGAGTTCAAAACCAGGATGAAAAGATTCACCCTCCACGCACACTCAACTAGCAAAAGGCATCACAAACAGAGTACACTGCCAGGAGCACTTCAGACTATTTAATGGATGTATATACCCTGTTTCTGTGGAGGAAGACAGAATATGGAAAGCTTAAAGACTTAAAGATTTTTGAATTTTTTTTTTTCCTAATGCAAATCTTGCAAGATTCTTTTGGGAGCCAAGAAACCTAAGTAAACAGACCTTTGAATAGAAGAGCCATAAAGATTTCTCCAACCCACAAACCACTTCATTTAGCTGCTGTTGAACTTTAAAAACAAAACAAACCCCAAGCTTTATTCTAGGAAGTCCAGGAAGGGCTGTGACTATGCTACAACCTTTGGGTGCAACCTCAGCCTTCATGATTGCCAGGTAAAATATATACACAGAGTTCAAAAAACACCTAAGAAATTGGACCTTAAACCAGAAAGGTCCAACCAGGAACAGCATCTTAAGGACTCGTCTGCAGATGAGGATGAGCACCTTATTCACTATATGGCACACACCTTCATTTGTCACTGCTAATACACCCAGCACTCTACATCCCAGCTATCACGTGCCCCAGTCTGCCACTGCCCCAACCCAAGCATGGCCAACAGACCCAAGCTCCACCAGCAGGCAGCCTCCCTCAACTTCACTGCTGCCAAAGAAAATCCCTCAGTGTTTATGATCACTGATGGACGTACCTTACTCATGTAGCTCCAATCATCACACCTAGAGCCTTCCCTCCTCAAAAGCCATGTGTGGAAACGTGCGTGGTGTAGTCTTCCTAAATAGCCAAACCCAGAAGTGGCAATGGCAAGGGACTCCATCTAAAGTGGATGCAGCAGCCTGTTTCTTGATGCTCCGCAGGCCACCACAGGCCTGTCTTGTCCTCCCACATTAGTCACTAGATCAGACCATAATATACAATCAAGAAATTTCATTTCATTTTGCAAAGGCAGAAAATGAAACACCTCTGCAAGAGCACTGCTGAGCAAACAGTTTGAATGGGACACAACACAGGGTTTGAAGGAACTAGAAAGGGACTGGTTTCCATCACGTCTTGAATTTTCTTGTCAGGACTGGCAGATCCAGTATGGAGCCACCTATTGTTCTCACAGTAGAACTTCTTTGTCTAGACTCTTAAGGCGTGGGGCTTCTAGGTAAGAGAGAAGATACTGAATGTATTCCATGGACACAATGCTGAATCCAAATTCATCAGACCACGGAAAGAAAAAACCCACAGACACAATAATCCTATAACTTTTATCTCATAAATTAGATCATTGGATTGAGGACGATTCCACAGGTCCCACGAACCTCTTCTCTAACCTGTCCCAGGCTGAATTCCTCTAGAAATGTTTTTATTCTGAAAGAATAAAAAATAAATCTGCCCTAGCCTTTCCTCAAAGGACTCTCTTACTGTTCTTACATCTTGGAGTTATTATTAATTTGACAGTATCTTAAACTTCACTTGGTATTACCCCTTGATAAATTCAGAAGATGAAAGAGTTAATGACTGAAGATAAGCATACCCACGCTTATGCTCCACCATCTTCAGTAACAACACTAATCTTCAAAAGCAAAGCAAAACCCAACCCTTAGCAACTAAAAACTTCACTGTGAGCCTGTCAAATGACAGCTGATCAAATCTAGCAGCTTAATGAGAGTTTATTACACAACCCTGTGTGTCTAACGCTTCCCGTCATTCATTTTCCCCATAGGTGCAAGGGTTTGCCAGGAGCCAGGAATAAGCCAGTCCCTGGTTTAACACCTTGGCCCAACCTATGACAGATGGGTAGAATAAAGAAGTTCTCTCATGCTACAAAATACACTAAAACCTTGAAAGGTAACCCAGTTAAAACTTGTAGCATTGAACTTTCAACTCCGGGCATAAATTATTGTCACGTAGCCTAAAAATAGCAAGGAGGCAGCATGTTCCCCACTTGGCTGGACATCTGAGTGTCAGCTAATGCTGAAATAGTTTCAACTGGCCCGGCAGAGATCCCCCTCCAGCCCCCCAGCACACAGGAGATGCTGCCCTCAGCAAGGACCATGCCAAGCTCAATGCCTTGAGCAAAGCAAAACCGCGTTAGGAAATGGGAAGGGGTGAAGGCGGGGGTGGGATTGACTCTGCTCTCTCCCAGGCTTTGGCAAGCAGTTCCTGGGATGGGATGGCAGTCATCACTTCCAGAGGCAGACATCACTGCTCTGCTCAAATCCAGCTGCACTGGTGGGGACATGAAAAGACTTGGTAGGAATTAGTCAGAGATTTAATCCAATCTCAATGCAAGGATGCCATTCAGCAGAATTTGTTCCTAGCAGCAAGCACACATAAAAGCTTCTCCCTTTGCCTTTCATCCTCAAGGACTTTTCTGTCTAGTCTTTTTAATTCCATCCTCCTTCAGACGAAGGCCATTCCTCTGCAGGGATAGCTGGGGTTCTGAGGCAGATCTCCTTAGCTGAACCTCCCAGCTACCTGGCAGAGAAAGCTGCTCTGAGAGGGCACCAGCACTCCCTCCACTTAGCAGCTCTGAGAGCCCTCACCACATGGCCTGCAATCACCTTTTGTGCAATACAGAACCACTTGAGTTGGAAGGGACCTTAAAGGTCCAACCCCCCTGCATGGGCAGGGACAGCCCCCACCAGACCAGGTTGCTCAGGGCCCCATCCAACCTGGCCTTGAACATCCCCAGGGACGGGGAATCCACCACCTCTCTGGGCAACCTGGGCCAGTGTCTCACCACTCTCATGGTGAAAAACTTCTTCCATCTGACCTAAACCCACCCTCCTGCAGTTTAAAATTGTCACCCCTCATCCTATCCCAACAGGCTCTGCTAAAAAGTCTGTCCCCATCCTTCTCATAACCCCCTTTAGGTACTGAAAGGAGCAATGAG
>VZRW01013744.1:61753-71932 GCA_013398125.1 Aegotheles bennettii | reverse complement strand
TCTACCAGTACCCCCAAATCCTTCTCAACAGGGCTGCTTTCAATCCCTTGATCCCCTAGTTGATACTGACACAGGGTTGCCCCATCCTAAGGTGCAGGACCTTGCACTTGTTGAACCTCATGAGGTTCCCCTGGGCCCACTTCTCAGGGGAACATCTACAGGCACCTCTTTAATAGCCCACTGGTAAAGCTCTCAGCTGGGTCATGGGGAACTACAGCACTGTGAAACAACATAAAACATCCATCATGGTTCATGCAGTGCTTTGCCACTGTGTTACTTGCCCTCTGGAATTTGTCTTGTAGGGCATTCCAGGACTTCCAGTGGCAAATGATTCAGTTCCAGACCTTGGGCTCAAACAGGATAATTTCCATAATCCCTTATTTTACACCACCCCCCTGCATCTGGTATTTGAGCACTAGCCAGATCTAGTCTTTTTCAAAATGCTTTTAATGTAGCAAGGAGAAGGGGAAATAGATTCTAAAGGTGTGATTTTCGCAGTGGTAACACCAACAGGCTGCTGTTGGCTTATCTGAAGGCAGGCAAGAACTTCAGATTCAGAATGAGAAGAAAAAGACTGACATTAAGAAATACTTCCTTCAGCTTCATTCAGCAGCAGGGACTAGTAGAGCACAGCTCTGGAAACCAAGGATGACCAACAGTGGTGGCAGAACCTCAACACAACAGTAGCCACGTTTCTGGAAATGCATAGGGTGCTCTGTGAAGCACACCTCAGTGTCAACCTCCAGAAAGAGCAACCTGGGCCTCCAACATCTGGAAACCATTCTCCCTCTCCAGTTGCTCACTGGTATTAAATAATTTAGCATTCATATATTTACCATTAGCTTATGCCAATGGAAACATAAGCTGCAGTTAAGGCATTTTGTTTTCCTCCAGTTTGAAGACTGAGAAGTGTAAAGAATTTGCTCCTGATTACATTGGAGGCCACCAGTGGAATCTCTGTGCCTGCTCTCTCCACTCCCCTCTCCTTCCCCATACACACATCCCAGGAATCATCACAGCAGCCTTTTCTCCATGGACCCAGGAGATCTAACTGCAATGAATTCTACTGTTCCATTGAGTAGACTATAAAGCTCTTTGACATCTGGATGTTCAAGCACTTGGAGTGGCCACAAGGAGAAGGCAATGTTTGCCTTCAACCTTTTATTTCTCCAACATCTGGTATTTCTCCAACATCTGGTATTTCTCCACCTGGGTGCTACACACCTTCTATGGTAACTACTGAATTCTGGTCTGTAAGGACAGCGGTCACTGGGGAATGCCCATTGGGAAGACCAAAGGCAGACAGGACAATCTGAGGCTGCCAGAAACGGGCAGTTTCCTGAGCCATATCATGCTGCAGCAGCTGAGATTAGCAACGTTTTTTGTCCCATCCCTATTATCACCTCAGAAGTTCCTTCCTGAACTCAGCTGTTTTTATGATCAATAAAACTTTCTTTTAATTTCCAGGCCAAGTTTACATCTCTTTGTTCCTCTGATGATACTGACCTAGGCTTTCCCTCCCTTCCTACATATCCTTTTAGACTGGTGCCACATCCCCTCTTGATCTTCATTATACTGAGGTTAAACCAAGCTTGTCTAGGACAGGCTCTTTCTTCCCAGGCCTCCCAAGGAGAAGGACTGCACCGTTGGGTTTGGGGTGGGTAGGTAACCTCACCAAGGACCTGACAATTCTTTGGTCTCCTCCACAATTACAACCCAGTTCTAGTATACATTTCAAAGTACTCATTGATCACAGGGATCATTATTTCTCCTTTCTTGGTCGTTCCCAAGTTAAAGGACACCAGACTGTCTCATTTCTGCTACTGAATTTAATTTCATGTGTATCCTGTAAGTTGTGGTTCTTTCTACAGAATATCAATACAAAGATCAAGTTATGTCTCAATGGAGTAGCATCACACCCCTTAAAGAACAGGAATAGTCATCTTTCCCCAAGTTCCTTCCTCTTTTAAACATATTTTGGTACTCTCTGTTCCAAAGGAAGATGCTCTGAAGTGCAGAACTCATCCCAAACCCAAGCTTCGCTCATTTTCCCAACTGACCAGCATCACAAGGAGCCTTTCACACACACGTGATGCAGGCATGATGCACTCAATAGAACACATGATGTCCCATGTCAATGCTTCACAGTGCATTCATCAGCAGAGAAGTGTCTTGTGTTCAGTGTCTTGTGTTCTTCCTAGCAGAGAATCAAAATATACACAGGTAACTGGCACTAAAGCACCAGAGAGGCTGAAGGAGAATGAAACAGAGCCAGGGCTATCAGAAATCCATCTGATCCAATCGTGAAAGAAACAAATGTGACATTTGGATGCAGCAGCCTCTCCAGAAGGGAGGTGCAATATTAACACCACTGGTCAGGAGACTGCTAAAGCTTCACGTGGCAGTATTCACAGTTCTGCCTCCCAAAGGGCTGATAGGCTGGACAACCTAACAAAGAACTTGTGATCGGCTCCTCCAGTCACCCCTACTTCTTGACCCATTTCTACCAACATAATAAATAGGGTAGAACAACCTTGACAGTCGCAGAAGTAGAAACATGTGTTGGGTTTGAGTCTTCAACTCAACGTTTGAAACCAAAGAAATGGGGTTCTAGAGTACTCTCCCACAAGACAAGCCCAAGGCAATTAAAGACTTGCTCAGTTTATTAACAGAATACAGTTTTCTGAGACTAAAAAGGAACAGACCACGTCTCAGGATTTGGAGGCAAACTAGCATGTACATGTGGGCATGACCACAACACATGCACAATTAATATACCAAGCCAGAACCAAGTGATAGTAACCACGACTGCAAATACGTATGCCTAGCAAAAAAGGTTTAGTGAAGGTTCCTAATGCTGGGCAAAATTATCAGCTTTCAAGGCCTTTAGCTACATAAAAATTAATTTTCTGTCAAATTAGCTGATATTGTAGCCATTTCTGTACCAACTGCCCTCTTACTGACGTGTGTTGTGTGGGGTGGGAAGAGGTGCGAGGGAGGTGATGACCTTGGTCATGTGAAAATCCATTGCCTTGCCAGGACAGCTGGAAATTCACTTCTTCCTCTAAAGAATCAAGGCTTTGAAAGCTGAAGGCAGCAACAGACTTCCAGAATTTTGTCTGTGTGCATAGGGCTGAAAGAAACAGTGCTGTTGTTTGGAAAGACAGGAAAAAGAATCACACAGTTTCAAGAAAACTGGGTTTGGTAGTGCACCAGGGTGCAGAAGAGCACACTAAGAACTGCTGGTACACTCCCACGTATTGTTGACTTTGGAAAACAAAATCTGAATGTTATTTCCCCTCAAAGGAATGTTATTTCCCCCTAAAGGCATAGATATGCTATGCAAAGAAATGCTTCAGACAATTTATGCCACATCTCTGTCCCCACAGCTAATAAAGGAATGGAAGATGACTACAAACTACCCAGGTATAAGCAGTTCATCAAATTACAACAGGGAATTTAAAGGATAAGCACTGTTCTAGTGCTCCAAGCTTGTACTATAATACTGCCCAGGAGCCCATTATCCCAAAGAAAAAAAAAAGTGTGTTTCATGTGCCTTTGATTTGCTTTTAAAAACACCAAAAATACATCAAGAGTGTAACTGATTCAGGACTGCCCTAATCTGGCCTTGAATAAGCTTGGCTTTCCCTTCTCCATACATGCTGACAGTGACTTCATTTCCATTTGTCTCCTGGCTGACTGCTCAGATGTGACAGTGATACAACCATCCAGCAGGTCAGCAGGGTCTCAATTTTAACAGAAAGATCAGTGTTCATATGTGTGCACTACTTCACCCCAGAGCTGCTGACACCTTCGTAAACAGATATAGGCTGAGACCTAACAGCATCTCAGGGAAACAGAGAAGAACACAGAAGCAAGTTTACAGCATCTAGCCATGGAGAAACCTGAAGCTATGTCCTTGACAAGTACAATAGGGTATTGTTCATGGGGTACAGGAGGTGGTCCCTTCTCTAGTTTTGATGAAAGTGCTTCCCAGTGCTCCCATGCCTATCACACTTGTTACCTTTGGAGAAAACAGGCTGCCAGAGTATTGGATGGAGGGTCTCAGGGCTCACCCCTGAAGGTTACTCCTCATTTAGGTGTTTCAATAACTCAAGACACACTGGAGAGAACACTAGTGGCATCCATACACTTTCCATGTGCTCAACATAGCACTTGCTGCCTCTGCGAGTAAGCTGAGCATCTGAGTCCCACTGTGGCTCCACTCAGACAAGTTTACTTTTAGCACAGAGCCATTAGTTACACCACATTAACATCGGCTTGAGTAAATTAACAGCAAGGTAACACCTAATCAAGATGTCCAAGGAGATGGGTACCTTGCTATTAAGTGCTGTTTTTCCCTGGAAGAACTTAAAGCCGTGCAGGGAACTTGTGAGAGAGGTTGACAACACTCCAACAGCTACCTTCAGCAAGGCAGATGTAGATGCAAAACATGTGCAAACAGACTCAATCCATTATCTAACGTAGGTTTGTTTTTCACCTAATAATTAAACATCACAGACCAAGCTCTACTCACAGCTATTTCAATCCTACCTCAGGTCAGTCCAATAAGTCAAGACATCTCAAGACATCTCAAGACATCTCAAGACATCTCAAGACATCTCAAGACATCTCAAGACATCTCAAGACATCTCAAGACATCTCAAGACATCTCAAGACATCTCAAGACATCTCAAGACATCTCAAGACATCTCAAGACATCTCAAGACATCTCAAGACATCTCAAGACATCTCAAGACATCTCAAGACATCTCAAGACATCTCAAGACATCTCAAGACATCTCAAGACATCTCAAGACATCTCAAGACATCTCAAGACATCTCAAGACATCTCAAGACATCTCAAGACATCTCAAGACATCTCAAGACATCTCAAGACATCTCAAGACATCTCAAGACATCTCAAGACATCTCAAGACATCTCAAGACATCTCAAGACATCTCAAGACATCTCAAGACATCTCAAGACATCTCAAGACATCTCAAGACATCTCAAGACATCTCAAGACATCTCAAGACATCTCAAGACATCTCAAGACATCTCAAGACATCTCAAGACATCTCAAGACATCTCAAGACATCTCAAGACATCTCAAGACATCTCAAGACATCTCAAGACATCTCAAGACATCTCAAGACAAATGACCACATGAAGGAAACAAGATCAGTTTTCCTTTCACAGACAAGCAAAGATGCTCCCTGGGCTGGAGTGTCCAGGCAGGATGGCTCACCCTCTAGTTCTACAGACAGGATTTAGCATAGAGAAACTTCCAGCATGTTCCTCTTTTGGCTTCCTCCACTGAGCACAAGTTAAAATCTATTCATGGAAAAACAACACGTGTGTGAAAAAGAACAACTAGTCTGCTCCAACTAGGCTACACTCAACAACTTGAGGCAGCACTAAACTGAGCCTAACAGCATTAAACTGGAGGCCTGCCATGCCCTTAGCTTTCCCCAGACCAGCATGTGTCACTGCAGAAGAAGCAGGATCATTTCTGGGGGAAATGCATCCATGTTTCCCTTCCTCTTCTTGGTTAGGGAAGTCGTTCAGGCTGTTGATTAGGGAAGTGCACCTAAGTGCATCTACCCTGTTTAAAACTCATTGGAGAAGTGGGTCAAATTAAGAAATTGTGAGTCCCAGAACCACAGAATAATTAAGGTTGGAAAGAACCTCTGGAGATGTCTAGTCTGATTCTGCTGCTCAAAGCAGAGCCAGCTAGAACAGGTTACTCAGGACTGTGCCCAGTCGAGTATCTCCAAGGATGGAGTCACGAGGGATGTTTTAAACCTAACAAAATATCCCTTGCAGACAGACCTGCATATTTAACCTCCAGGCAGATTATTTTTTACATAACCAAGCAATACAAGAGAGGATAGATGCTCAAGTCCCAGCACAATCCCCTTAAAAGGCAAAGTCAAGAGAGCCAAAAACAGAAAGTCACTTTTTCCCCTATATTCATGAAACTCCTAAGCTCCTCAGATTTCCTCCTTACCTTGAAACAACATGAAGTGTTTATTCCCAGGACTCATGGAACATTAAACAAAAGAAAGCTTAACCCATGAATATAGCACATGAAAATACTCTCCTGTAGATGGAATTGCAGCTGTGAATCCCATTTCACACTCTGTTTTCTAAACAAAAGCAACACCTAGCCCAAGGGTTCAGTAAGCTGCCTCCTCTCTCTTTGAAAATAGTTCTCAGTGGTCACATTCAGTGAAATCTGAATTTGCAGTAAACAAGTTCTGGAAGGATCAGAAAAGTAACGTTGAAGAGGACCTCCAGAAATGATTGAGTATCAGGTTAGTTCAGATGTTGACACAAGAGATGAGGTTTTTTATGAGCTGCAGTAAGGAGGAGGAGGTACCTAATGGCATCAAAAAGCATATTCACATCTAATAGAAGTTAAAAAAAATATCCATGACATATTTTCCAAGGGTAGAGTGTGATTCCTGGCAGTGGGGCCACAGGGAACAGCTATTGAGCTGGCAACTGAACCGCAAGGTTTTAAATAGATAGTTCAAAGCCAGAGATTATTCTCTTATCCTGTGCTGTCAGTGTTACAAGGCTGTGAGGAAACCTAATACCAGTGTACAGAGGAGAAACAAGAACGTTTCACTTGAAAATGAAATTATCCACCCTTGCCTTTACAAAGTCACATTTGTAATGACTTACAGTGTGTCAATAGGATTTAACACACCAGATATCTGCAGAATCCAAAGACCCATGGTTCAGTTTTAGTGCAATCAAGAGGCTTCAGCTCCTGCAGGGAGGTCATTTTAATTCTGACACATGAAGAACTCGCTCATTAAAATGAGGTTCACCTCCGGGATGAGAACTTCTATCATGGTAGCTACTTGCAAGCACTTGGGTGATTTTGCTAGGAAAAAAAAGGTCACTTCCTGGGGAAGACAGGTTAAGACACGGGCAGAGTAGGCCAACTCTACAAACCGCTGATTTAGAGAAAAAAAGCCTTATTTAGTGGAAATCTATCACACACACATGCAAGTTGGACTGGGGAACCTCTAGCAAGTCAGCCCTCATGCCCAGGGTCCTTTCCTCATTCCCTAATAGAAGGGTCTGGCAACAGGGTTTGAGAAGATCATCAGGTCAAAGCTGGAAGATGTTCCAGCCAGCAGTGCAGAAGTTCAGGTAATCACCTCAGCACCTTTAGGGGTAAGGCCTAGGGAAGACTGAATCAAACTGGCACCATTAATGGGCCTGAAACCAATCACCAGCCACATAAATGCCAAGTTCAACTGTATGGGCACGCCAGTCCTGGGCAATGGTTATTTGATGACAGGCAACCAGAATGTACTGCTTTATGCTGTTCCACACAGACCTTTCCAGCACTTCCATCACAAGGCTGAAGTCCTTCAGTTATAGGTTGATATTAAAAAGAACTTCTACTTTAAAATAAATACATAAAAATCATTTCTGTGCATGTATTTTTAGGAAACAACTGTCCCAACTCAAATCCTCTGCCTTTGGGAATGTTGCACGAAGCTCTCCACAGGGGAAAAACCACTTGGTTCAGTCTAGGCAGGAATACCACAAGCACTGAAAGAGTGAAACCTTCTCTAATGGATCAGTCTGGCAGCCAGGTGAGGGTGCCAGGCTAAACTCAACTACAACACTGCCACACACTGTCACTGTGCAGGCTGAGAGTCACAGAATCATTTAGGTTGGAAAAGACCTTTAAGATCATCAAATCCAACTGTTAACCCAGCACACTGCCAAGTCCATGTCCTTCCACACCACATCCACACGGTTTTTAAATACCTCCAGGAATGGGGACTCCACCACTTCCCCGAGCAGCCTATGCCAGTACCTTCCAGTAAAGAAATTTTTCTTGATATCCAGCCTGAACTTCCCCTGGTGCAACTTGAAGCCATTCCCTCTTGTCCTATCATTTGTCACTTGGGAGAAGAGACCAACCCCCCCCTCACCCCAACCTCCTCTCAGGGAGCTGGAGAGAGCCATGAGGTCCCCCCTGAGCCTCCTCTTCTCCAGGCTGAACACCCCCAGCTCCCTCAGCTGCTCATTGTCAGACTCATGCTCTACACCCTTCACTGGCTTCACTGAGGTGCTGGAGCAGGTCCAAAGGAGGGCAATGTCCTCCTTGCAGTGAGGGGCCCAAAACTGAACGCAGTATTCGAGGTGCAGGCTCACCAGTGCTGGGCACAGGAGGATAATCCCTTCCCAGGTCCTGCTGGCCACACTACTGCTGATATGACTTGATCATAAACTTAGGAAGTTGTGCTGAAGCTCGGAAGAAAACAAACCAAGCAACAATTTTTAGCCAAAACTTGTGCTGGGGCACAATTCAGCTACTGCTTACAGAAGTGTTCCCCGAGTCTCTTCTGCATCTGACACATACACAGCCATCCTCCCCTTTGCATAGAAAGGAAAGTCAGTCCTACTACAGGGACCTGAGTTCTAAAAGAAGCTTGTTCTCATTTAAAGAGAGAAATTTGCACATCTACAATTCTGGAATCATGTAAAATTTGGACTATTTGATAAAGTTTTTTCTTTAGTGACCTGGCTCTGAGTATTAAATAAAAAGTACACCTCCAACACACCAGGGTTCTGCAAATTATGAAATATATTCCTACTCCTACAATCCCTAACATTCAAAATCTTCAACCACCAACCTTTGAATATGGCATTAAAATTTGGGAATGAATACAAATGCCTAATTTCAAAACCTGCTTCCTTACCATTGCTAAGTTCAAATAAATTAATGGTTGTTTCAGGTCTCCAGTTGACTGTTTAACCAAACAAAAAGGAGTGCAGATTTGTTTAGACTTTATTAAAAACACTAAAAAAAAAATCAAAGATTTAAATGTATCTTGGCATATCTAGTAATACTTTACAGATCATTATATGATGCTCAGTATTGAGGTTGACTTTTGAGGCTTGACTCTGCCACGGACAGAATGAGCAGGAAAAGCCACTGCTGTTTTCTTTCTTTTTAGATCCTGCAGTGAAATGGAAACCCTCCTAGAAGGAAAAGCTATCCCTTTCAGTGCTATCTCTCCATTTCAGATTGCCAGGAACAGCACAGAGAGCAGTTTCTAGGAGGAGGACACAGAAACCTTCCAAAATCAGCTGCTGGTTTTGTAAGTTTAAGGGCACTCAGACTATTTCAGTCACCAAGAATTGCACTAGGACAGCACTAGAGATTCCAGGGAGAAAGCTCTGTTACCCATCACTGGCAAGTGAGCTATGTTGAACTCTGTAAATGTATCTCAGAAGAAGCATTATGCTTTTCCAACACTAACAGCACTGCGAGAACAGAACAAGGAATACAGCCTGTTAACCATTTTTAATGCCTCCATACCTTTTCATTCTAAATTTTAAAATGTATTCAGATCACTGAAATTTGCATTTCTTAAAACTGAACGTTTAAAAAGTCATCTCAGTCAGACAGCACAGAAAATTCAGCACCTGTAGCCAAAGCAGAAGTGCTAACAGCCATTTCTGCTTTCAAAGGGGCCAAGGACACTGTGCTTGCTCATCAAAACCAGTTTCTGAGTTTTACTGCTTTCTTTCCCAGTCCTGTGGTTTCACTGGGTTTATTAAATAGTATCACTTGGTATTATTAAGTACTTAATGATACAGCAGAAAGGAACAATAGCATTTCTGTGGTCGGAAGCCTACCCACACAACCTTTTTCACACCCTTCAGGGTTTCAAAACGTTAAGAGTTGGAAGGGACCTCGGAAGCTCACCCAGTCCAACCCCCCTGCCAGAGCAGGACCACCCAGAGCAGGGCACACAGGGATGCATCCAGGTGGGGTTTGAATGTCTCCAGAGAAGGAGACTCCACAGCCTCTCTGGGCAGCCTGGCCCAGGGCTCTGTCACTCTCACAGTGACAAAGTTCTTCCTTATGTTCACCCAGAACCTCCTGTGTTCCATCTTGCACCCGTTCCCCCTTGTCCCATCCCTGGCCATCCCTGAGAACAGCCTGGCTCCATCCTCCTGACCCTCACCCTTTCTATATTGATCACCATTCGTGAGGTCACCCCTCAGTCTCCTCTTCTCCAAGCTGAAGAGCCCCAGCTCCCTCAGCCTTTCCTCATAGGGGAGATGTTGATCATCTTTGTGGCTCTGCGCTGGACTCTCTCAAGCAGTTCCCTGTCCTTCTTGAACTGAGG
>VZRW01013744.1:26872-61302 GCA_013398125.1 Aegotheles bennettii | reverse complement strand
CACCTGGATGCGTTCCTGTGTGATGGACTCTGGGTGACCCTGCTCTGGCAGGGGGGTTGGACTGGATGATCTCTCGAGGTCCCTTCCAACCCCTAGGATTCTGGGATTCTAGGCTGCTACTACCCTGCCCTAATCAAAGGGACAAGAACAGCCTCTTCAGTCGGGTCAGAGGTTTTATCAACCCCCCACAGCTGTCACAAGAGAAACGGGAAGAGGAAAATAAACACCAGGTTTGTGGTGAGATAGGACCCATCCCTTAGGCAACAGCAAGATCTCCAGATGATTCATGCAAATCACACAGAGGCGCCCTGAGGTTATTCCTACACCTTAGGGAATAGAGAGGCTGTAAGAAATGTAATAATCTCCCTCATTTTTCAAACTTGGTGAAAGTTGAAAAAAAAAAGATTAAAAATCAACAAGGTCTTGGCAGAGAAAAATATTTATGTCAGTATTTAAAAAAATTTCTGCAGTTCCAATCACAACATGTATGGAAAATGTTTTCTTTTTAGTTGCAGCACCACTAAGTTTAACTGGAAGTTGCATAAGCAAACCCAAGAACACCCAGCTTGCTGATCATCACAGAAAGACTATAAATTATTTGTCTAGATCTTCTCACCGAGTTTGGGCCTCCTGGATGCATTAAGGCAACACCTCTTTAGAAACACAGACACACTTCAACCTGCTTATCCCTTTAGAAAGGTTCCAATTACTCTTTTAATAGCCTCATATTTAACTTCAGCTTTAAAAACTGTAGATTTATCACTGCCTTTTTCTTGTTCTCACAGCAGCTGCACACTAAGCAGAATTTCCTTCCAGGACCTTAATTGGACTTTTTAGGGCTACAGCTACCTGGCTCCCAAAGAAATCTGGAGGAACATCAATTAGGGCAACCCAAAAGGCTGCCATTAGGAACTGTGACAAAGGAGTGAAGAGAAGCTCAGACCTACAACAGTTACACTGAATGTTTGCTCTTTCATCAACTTGGCACGGTCAAGGGAAGTTGTGGAAGTCTGTTGTTCAAGTCACTTAAAATTAGATTATTTAAAAAGTAATGGGGGGAATCAGCCTTAGCCCTCTGGATTATGTTTCCTACACCTTTGCAAGAAAATTAGACAGATATCCAGTTTTATTTGGCAACAGGCTCGTGGGATGTAAATTACCATGATGTTTGATGCTGAAGGGTTCATAGCGAACATCAGAACAGCAATATTGTCCACAGTGTTCATTAATATTCCCAGAGCTCTGGAGTAGGATGGATGCAGGGCACAATGTATTTGTCACGCTGAGTTCCCAGGTCAGCACAAAGCCTGAGCCTTCCCTCGAGTGGGTTAAGTCATTCCACCTTGAGCCATTGTACACACAGCTACAGAGCATACCAGAAGACAATCTGCTTTCTCCTGTTTCCCTGGGAATCTTGACACTGATGGACATGTTTTCATGGAAGATCTTCAGGAGAGGCAGAGGTAAGCACAGAAGATAAAAAGCAAGCACACAAAGAAGGCTTAGTTTCACAGCCCACCTCTGGTGGCACACATCACGTTGGGTGAAAGGTTCCTCAACTACCAGAATTGTTCTTCTAGGTTATAAGCAGTCAGTAGACTTCTGACCATGTAATTTTATTGCAAGGGCTTGTGTAACCAGCACCCTCTGACAGAGTGAGTATCTACTAGCTGCCAGAGTGACATTTTTTAAAACTGAAACATAAAATAAATCAAAGTACACACTGTCAGACAAAACAAGCTATAACACTGCCCACCTCCCATGCAATCACAATTCAGACACTGATATCAAGGCTGTCCCATACTACCATTATGATCTGGTCTAATTGCACATCAAACAGGTCTCCTCCCTCCACCAACACTCCCATCACCCACAACCAGGAAACACAATTCCACCTGGCCATGGCAACCACAAGCAGTTCTCACACAATCACGAGTTCACCACAGTCACAGATCCTGTTTTGGGGAGTTTATTTATTCATTCATTTATTTTATTACAAGCCATCCCTTAGCTGCCAAGTGCAGCAGTACATGAGCATAGCTGCCCTGTCCATACCTACCACTAAATCCCAGGAGCTGCCAAGCATTACTCCACCTCACCTTCAGTCTGTAAGACATGGCTGCAGCCACTACTTGAACATAACCACTGGTTTTTGCACATTCCTTTTGTCATTTTCCACAGCCCTGGCAATTTTTCAGCATCCTCCTTTGTGACACAGGCTTCTGAACAGCCTTTCAACAGGTACAGGACCTTCAAGTCCCCATTCCAAAGTCTCACGGTGTTTACTCAGCTGGGTAAAATCTACACATTTCCAATGGGAACGCATTTGTTCTAAGCCAAGAATGAGTTTGTCTGTGTCAGATCAAGCTAACAATTTAGTAAAATAAGGTATAGGGAAAGGTTACTGCAGCTGATAAGATTTGCAGTGTAATCATTTTGTATTAGAGCTTAAGCAAAGAGCAATTTAACTGTAGATGCCACGCTGTATTTTTCAGTCAAACCAGAAGAGCCTCGAAGAATTTAAAACAGTCAAAGCTAAAAAGCCATTTCTAACCACAAACTGAATGTACACCAAGAATCACAGAACAGTTTTCAACAAAACTTGTTATTTTAGCCAAGGAAATGTACAGGTTTACTTGGGGAAAAATTAAAGTTCTTCCTTTCAAGTTTATACAGGGACTTAACTCTAAGGCTTCTGCCCAGCTTTAGAATGAAGAGTAAGCCCCAAGTATTTCTTCAGCATTCATCATCAACACTTAGAACAGTATAATGGGAGCTTCTGTAAGACCTAGCCATGGTGATTTTTCACTAGGATCCAATTATAATTAACAAAATGTTAAGAAATCAAGCTTTAGGTTCTAGCTCACGGTCTGTTTTAACTGTGATCATCTGATTCTCTGAGAACTCAGAGCAACGCTTCACAAGCTTCCCTACTTCATTCATACTGCAGAGTTTCAACACAAGTTGTGAGCTACCAATTTGGCTCTGAAGAGTCAAAACCAACTTATTTCTATAAAACACTTATATTTGGCTTGAAAACCTGATTTACCATCTTCAGCCAGCAAGCTGCTCAAAGAGCAGAGGTCCAGAGCATGTCCAGTCTCCTGGAGTATGTTTTGTTCAGGAAAATGGAAACCATCCACGATGTTCTGTCTTTTACAGGGTGAAGTTGTATCACAAAGCAGCTAAAGACAGCACAGTCATGGTGTATTTGCAAGGAAGCAGCTAATTAAGCTTTGCCTAAGCAGGCAGAATCATAGAATCGTTTGGGTTGGAAGGGACCTTAGAAGTCTTCTAGTTCCAACCCCCCTGCCATGGGCAGGGACACCTCCCACCACACCAGGTTGCTCCAAGCCCCATCCAACCTGGCCTTCAACACTGCCAGGGAGGGGCAGCCACAGCTTCTCTGGGCACCCTGGGCCAGGCTCTCACCACCCTCACAGCAAAGAATTTCTTCCTAATATCCAATCTAAACCTACCCTCTTGAGTTTGAAACCATTTCTCCTTGTCGTATCACGCCATGCCCTCACCAAAAGACCCTCTCCAGCTTTCCTGGAAGCCCTTCAGGTGCTCTAAGGTCTCCCAGGAGCCTTCTCCACGCTGAACAACTCCAATTCTCTCAGCCTGTCTTCACAGGAGAGGTGCTCCAGCCCTCTGATCAACTTTGTGGCCCTCCTCTGGACTCACTCCAAGAGCTCCATGTCTTTCTTATGCTGGGGACTCCAGAACTGGACACAATACTCTAGGTGGGATCTCAAGAATGGAGTAGGTCAAGGAAGGTGATTCCCCCTCTCTCAACCAGAAAGCAACCACAGCTTGAATAACTACAGGTTCAACAATAGTTTTTCATTGCTCTTTCCAGAGCCAACACACATGGTCCTCCAGATCCTCTAAAGGGTTATGACTCAGCTGGACAACCCAGGTTAGATCTTATTTTTCCACATCAACAGGGATTTTCATGTAGCATGATTAAATCTGAGTTACATGGGTAATAAGGGCACCCAAGATCCAGAAGGAAGAAGTTTTAGAGAAACAGGAAGACAATTTCAGTTGGAAACAAACCTGTGGCCAGGAAAGCACATGCTGTCCTTGTTATAAAATCTATTCCCTCACCTTCAGGAATTACTGAAAAAGTGCTGCACAAAATACAGCAACACTAAACTGGATTAGTGTCATCCAGTTTGTGTTCGACCTCAAGTCTCTACTCATTCCCAGTCCCTGTTTATCCCCACTTTTTGCCAGCTCACCACCCTTTTAAAGGAAACCTTCTGCAGCCTCCACAAAGCCTTCATTATGAGGAGGTCTGTTTGACTGCAACACAGAATTTGTCCTTTTCCAAGCACTTCTTGGATTCTCAGCTGAGGCTCCCACCACTGATGTGGTGCTGCAAAACAAGCTGCTCCAGCCCTTCTGCTCCTTTGCTTCACTGTTCCTCCAGAACAAGAGCACGTGGTCCTGGCCAACCTCCTGCTCTGCAGTTCTGCACTCCAGGGAAATCGATGGCTTTCAATAATGCATACTTCTACCATCTCACCATCTACCAAGCAGGGCAAGACAGAGCTCAGTCCATCCATTAAACCACGATGGAGGAGGTGCAGATGATACCAGTCAGGGTTAAATAAAGCCCTGTGTAAATGCCCCGAGTTACTCTTCTGCAAAAAAACACTCACAAGGCTGAGACAGAACATTCCCACAAAACCAGGGACTTCTCTCATCTCAGTGGTCCCAAGACTTGAGCCCAGAAAGCAACCAGGGATGTACAAAATGCTTCAGCAGCATTTGGCAAGAACAGCAGCCACAAAGGAGTCCTGAAGTCAAATTTGCCTTAAAATGTGCAGTGGGCACTTGCCCAAACGACCACGGGTGACCACCCAGGCCCCCTGTGCATGTGGAGTTCAGTTTTGCACTGTTAGCAATAGGCAAATGTAGTAGACAGGATTTCATGTGACAGAGATGACACAAACTTCTGGTGTGATCTTTAGCATATGAACATGCCAAGTTCTGTGAACAACTTCGCACCTGATTTGGGAAGATTCCCCAAGTGTCTGATTCTGCACTATTGAATAAAGCAATGTCTCCTTGTATGTGTATGATAGGTGACCCCGCTCTGGCAGGGGGGTTGGACTAGATGATCTTTCAAGGTCCCTTCCAACCCCTAGGATTCTGTGATTCTCCTTCCTAACCACAGCCTCTTTGTCTGCCTTTCAGGACTCAGGCTAAAACGGTAACACAGGGGAAAAGCAGGAATCCATCATCTGTGATTTTAAAGGGCAAAGACAGATAGAATCATAGAACCATCGAGGCTGGGAGAGACCTCCAAGCTCACCCAGTCCAACCCCCACCTCCATCCCCACTCACCCACAGCACCCAGTGCCACATCCAGACACCTCTTGAACACCTCCAGGGACGGGCACTCCACCACCTCCCTGGGCAACCCATTCCCACCCCCAATCACCCTCCCAGGGAAGGAATTGTCCCTGATGTCCAACCTGAATCTCCCCTGCTGCAATTTCAGGCCGTTCCCTCTCGTCCTTTCACTGTGGGCACAGCAGAAGAGACCAACCCCCCCCCTCACCCCAACCTCCTCTCAGGGGGCTGGAGAGAGCCATGAGGTCCCCCCTGAGCCTCCTCTTCTCCAGGCTGAACTCCCCCAGCTCCCTCAGCTGTTCCCCATCAGCCCTGTGCTCCAGGCCCTTCCCCAGCAGGCCATAAGACTCAGCTGAAGTTCCTTGAGCACATACAGACACTGCAGTGAACACTCAATACTCTTTTTTTTCCTCCCCATCACACACTCACAGGGTGTGGGGCAGACACAACCCTGGTGATGTGGCAGTTGGTTTGCTCTTCTCTCCCTGGAGTAGATGATTTCATGTCAGGATCACATGTTTCAGAGTATACACTGATTTCAGTCAAAGACATCCAGAACCGTCATAAACTTTAAAAAAAGGATTTCTGACCACAGCGTGGCAAGACTGGGGTAGAAAGGGAGAAGAGGAAAGAGCAAGTTTGTTTTGAGAACTATTTTAAGTTCATGTCTCCAGGCAGAACAGCTTTTAGCACTGCTATCCTCTGTAAGAAGCTTCAGGGCCAGTTACTTTCATTTGATGGGTTTTCCCCCTAAGGAATAACCAGGTTTGCATGAATGGAGCTGTCTGGCTTAGCTTAGAGCACGCATGTGTGGGGGGAAGCAGAAAAGAGAGATGAGTGGGCTGGAAGAGACAACAAGAAAATTACAGTGCAAATACTGTTTACAAATGCTGCACTACATGAAGACAATCTCCTCGGGTGCTCCTGCAAATTATCCAATTAAATCCCAAACAACAGCAGAGAGAAGCGTGGTGCCACTTCATCCTTCACTTCAAGGGTAAGGGGAAGGGCAGGTATGTGCCATGGAAAGCTGCATGGAGAGGGGCAAGCCAGGAGGGAGAGGGGCCAGCCAGGAGGTCTTCAGTTTTCCACAGGAATTAAGCACTCGGCTGCCGACTCCCATAGAGGAAAGTCAGGCAGTCACCCCATGGAGCAGCACCTCCAATGAGCAGTGTATGTAGGAGCTAAGCAGGACTCTGATAAAGCCCCTGGAAACAAAAGAGTGGTAATTTGGTACACAGAAAAAGGTGACTGGGAGTCAAAGGGAACTCAAGGACTGCCTATTCTGCCCATGAAAGCACAGCTCCACTGGTGCCCAGCCTACCCAGCAACATTATCATTATGGCTTTCTATTTTTATCCGGACAGTGAAAATACAGATGATGCACTCAGAAGCTTCTCACTGCCTAGTTTTTCCTATTTGAAGCTCAGGAAGGAATGTATAAACACTCCATTTATCAGCTGTACAAGCATGAGTGCTCGATGCCCGTTACACCCCGTATGCCTGCTTCATTACTCCAGATTATCATTGACACCTGCTTAATTCTTTGACTCCAAGGTTATTTGCAAGTACCATTTATGGTAGTTTTGCAGAAACTCATGCCCTAAGAGCCTGACAGATTGCCAGCTCACTTCATTAAAAAAACTTCCCGTGGCAACAGCTTTCTTCCACTGCTGACCAAGGCTGCGCTTGAACCGATGACTCCAAACTGAAGTGGCTCCACATGTCAACCATGAGCCATGCCAAGTCAGCCTCTAACTCATGAATATGGGGAATTCTTAAAATGGAGCCTTCCCTAACTATGGAAGCTGTTTTTCTCCTAGAAAAACACAAGAGCCATTAAATATGCTTTTACAGTCACCACTAAGCCTCTAGAAGCCACGCTCCTTCCCTCCTCCTGACACACCTTTCCTCCTCTTGAATATTCAGAGTTTTCTATTATTCCAGCTCATTTTAGAACACATTCCCTAATCCCCTTATTGACTGACTTCTCTTCTTCAGCAAGTTTTTATCTGCAGCCTCTCGGGATGACTTACAGGGACAAACTCTGGTCTTGTAAAGTGAGGAATGAACACTAAGGCAGAGGGAAGGGAATGAATTCGGCATCAACCAGATGGAACGATTCTGGCTCTTAGGGTTGGGCAAGTCTTGTAAAGGACTACAGGACCTTTTGTCTGCACATCACCTGTCAAGCAGGAGAAAAAACCCCAACAAACCAAAACAAAAATACTAAAAAGGCCACGAAAAGACCACTCTCAGTCCCAGGTACCACCCTGAAGTGCAAAGGAACAGACAACACTACAGAGCAGATAGCCTCCACCCGTACACTGCACCAACAGCCTACCAACCTTATCAAGCCTCTACAGCCAGGCCAACTGGAAAGCACTCTTCTTCAGACTCTTGCCAGCTGTGTCAGCTCAGGTTAGCACCAAAACCCCAGTCTGTTACAGGCAGAACCTGTGACGAGCTTCACTACGCTGAGGATGGGACTAAAAAGGCACCACTTGAACATCTTGTCAACTTAATACTTCTGTTAGAGTCTAAAGCAGCACAATATTAGATGTCCACTGGTGGTAACTGCTTTCATTAGCCTTGTAATGTTTTTTCCATGGAAGCATCTCTGTGATTTCTCCCTCACCATCTTCAAGCAGAGATGCACAGCTGCCTCACTGGTTCCTGAAGATGGCATAGGGAGAGAGATTAAAAGAAAACACCCCAAGAACCCAAAAGGTTCTGCCAGCATAACACCAAGAGGACCCAAGTATCAGCCAGTTTGTGCACTCTGTTGTTCTCCAGGCTGAGCTTTTTGCCAGTTATCTGGTCACACGCTGAGCTCTACAAATGCACATGGCAAAGGCAGTCCCTTCCCTGGACACACCAAACACAAGAGGACCTGCATCTGTGATGGTGTTGGACCTGCGTCCATGATGGTGCTCCCAAAGGTCATCACAACATACAAAAGCTCTCTCTTCTGCTGGTCCAACGTAGATGCACAGAGATGGTAAACTTTGGGTGTTATAAAAAGGGGAAGCTACAATTACCTTCATTCTTCTATATTAAAGTTCTTAAGATGAATCCTATTGCACCTTTTTAACTGCTCTGATGCGAGCCCTCTCCAAGCAGTACTCACACATGGACCTGCTCTCTCCAGACCTGCTGTGCTACAAACCTTGGTGCTCCGCAGAGTTGATGTGTTACTAACCTTGACAGAACAAAACAAAATGAGGTGAACAAGCAAGCCTTTCAAGTCTAATTTCTGAAGCCATTTAGACACCGAAAACAAAACTGTTTGATCAGCATACAGAAACAAACAGACAAGAATGGCTTGGTCCTGAATAGATTCTGAAGAGGAAAGAAAAATACAGCACGAAGAGATTTGTTCCACTGCTGCTGCTTCAAGGACCTAAAGACAACCAGCACACAAATTTGTCCCAACTCGCAGCACCTTCTGTGCCCTTTTGAACAATTCTTGACTTAGAATAAAAAAAAAATGGCCTAAGGGGAGATGGGAGAAACTACATGAATATTTATGCTCTTTAAGAACAATAATCTTTGTATTAAAATATGTAACATGTAAACAGATCTGAGAGTCAGATTTTAATTATTCCATCATTCACCCAAAATTTTTTGTTTATGAACTATTACATGAATCAATCTTTAAAAAACCTGACAGCCTCCCACTGAAAATAAGCAAAATATTAGTCCTTGAAATCTCCCACGAGAAGTGTTTTTAGACTGACGGATACTAAGTGAATCATAGAATCATTATGGATGGAAGGGACCTCCAGGGTCATCAAGTCCAACCTCTGAAGGCTGGTGAAGGGTATGAGGAGAGCAATGCCCTTTGCAAATAAGCTTTTTGAAGCAGGAAACATCTGAATCTGGGTCTGTTGCTGTTCAAAACAAGTTATCTGACACTTGTAGTTAAAGGCATATTTCACATATACAAAGGTGCATCTGCCACTCCTGAGCACCACCAGCACTCCAGAATAATGATCAAAGACAGACGTTTCCCTTATCCACTTGGAAGTTCAGACAGTTTGGAGGGAGCAAAAACAAAGGGATGGATCCTTTCCAAAGCTGGATACAGTCATAATTTCAATTCATGTAACACAACTATGGAGCCCTCATGAACTCATCGTGCCCCTCAGCACAGACTGGTGGGGCAGGAGGAAGGTGGAATCAAATGGTTATGCTGGACATACCTATTCCTCCTCCATCAAACAGTCCAGGAAGTGACCAGTGCCCTGCTTCCCACTGATGGCAGCACAAGTTAGGAGCAGTCAGTATCTTCAGTTCTCAAAGTCTGACACATAATTCAACAGGTAAGATTCAGATGTAAGGACAATGACGAGCTCTGTTGCATTATAGACAATCTGAGATTCAAAAAGTAAATACTGTTCTCCCCTAGCTTCTAAATTCCATTTCAAGCAGAGGAAAAGACTGGCCTGCACACTCCCCATTTTTACCCCAGCAAGGAAGAACAGGTTAGTACAAGAGCCTCATGAAAATATCCCATCAAAGACTTCCCCGTGCAGGTCACATTTCTGGGCTTGTTCTCTTCTCCCCAACATAACTACATTCACTATATCTTTTGGGGACAGGGGGAGGTATGAATATCATAAGTAATTTTTATGGATTTTTTTCCCCCATATATGCTCATTTTGCAGGTTATAAAGCACAGAACCCTTTGGGTACTTCATATTCAAAATCAGTTGTTTAAAGTTCCAGCCTTCTTTATTATTGTTACTGTCCCCCACATATAGCCCTTACCATGGCTCCTTAGAGGACTGAATACCAAATGCAGCAGCATCTCCAAGACTCAAGACCTTGCCAGATCAGAATTATTCACGTTTTATCACACACTATTTCCCTCACATACTTTGATGCGTGTTAAAACCAGCTGCATTATTCTTTTCAACAATTATTATTTAAGAATACAGCATAATTCGGTTGGACTGGATGATCTTTAAGCTCTCTTCCAACCTTGGTGATTCTATAATATTTGATGGTGTGCCTTGAGAAAGGCCTAACATCTGCAAGCAGTTCATGACCATTGTTCATTTGAAACCAATCTATCTTTTATTAGCACGTGCCTGGATTCAGGTTGCCACCACTGCAGAGTCAAACACTCCAGTTATCACCAATTATTTTGTATATAAGCAGAAGTGGGAGTCACTGCTTGAAGTCTAGCACCCAGCTAGCTGATCTAACCCAGAACACATCTAACGTGTCATGAGCATAGAATTAAACCACTGGTAGAGCAGAGGTTGGCACCTGGTCACCATGTGACTCCTAAAGGGAGGAACCAAGCTGAAAGGCAACAGCTCTACCACACAACTTCAAGCAGCAGCTTCAGACTGTTCCCATCAAGCAGGAGTGTTTCTATTTAAGGCTCAGCATTTTCTTCAGTACAGTATCTCCAGGCAATAGTAGAAAAATTCTAGATTAACTACATTAGAGTTGAAACCAAATATCTTAAATATACTCTCAAACAACCCAAAGATTAACTATTTTTATCTCCTTTTGCTCCATTCCAGAAGAGTCTGAAACCTACGGAAGGCCAAACTTGAACCATCTTAAAGCTTCAGAGTTAATAATATACTTAGCCAGAATATATTTGTGCTTTTTCAATCAATTTCTTCAACAAAAGAGTTGATGTGATTTACAAATCTTTGTCCCAGCAGCGGCTACCAAGCTCCGCAAGATGGGAAGAACACTGACAAATGTTTAAGTTACACAGTGAAAAAATGCATTATCCCATTTTCTGCTTTAACCTGCTTAGAAAGCCAACATTCTCACATGCAGTTTGAGGTCTTTGGCCACTGCCTGGCCAAAGAAATCAAGAGATTTCCAACAAAACGGTGTATTTCCAACACTAAGTGTATGTCCCTTAGCCTTCTGCTACCCTATGGCAATTGTGAGCTATTTTTATTTATTTATTCATTTAAAGGGATAGGAAAAAGGACTTTGCTTGACTAATGGTATTAAATGACCAATGTAAACCTCCCTGAACTAGAGAGGAAAGGAATCAGCCTGAGCCCAGCTCCAGCTGGGAAGGAAAAAAAGCCAAGGATCAGCAGACTTACCCAAGTTCTTCTAGAAGATCACAAAATCATAGAAAGGTTTGGGTTGAAAGGACCCTTAAAGCTCACCCAGTGCCACCCCCTGCCATGGGCAGGGACACCTCCCACCACACCAGGGTGCTCCAAGCCCCATCCAACCTGGCCTTCAACACCGCCAGGGAGGGGCAGCCACAGCTCCCCTGGGCACCCTGGGCCAGTGAGATCTGTTGGTACGTGGCTACCTAGTGCCCAGCCTGTCCTTTCTGATGATGCTGTAAATAAGCTGCTTCAAACAGCACAGCTGCCCTCCCCGGTTCTTCAAGACACTCCCAAACACTTCTCTCAAGCAGGAAGCCCCACGAGCACTTAAAAACCACTCAGTGAATATCCAGCAAACCCGTTGTTCCCCCACACAACGTTCACACTGTGGTCTGAGCTTGAAAGAGTCCTTACAGCAGCGTTCCTGAATCAGGAAGGAAGGCTTTATGGCAAATACTAAATAAATACTCACCTGGGGAAGTGGTAGAAATGACACTGGTAATACCTTTATAGAAGGATGAAGCCCTGGCTTATCTTAACAGCCCAAGTGGAAGGGTGTAAAATAGTACAGTCTTTTCCATATTGCTATCTGCTTTAAGACAAAGGAAGACTGAGGAGGCAATAACTCAAACTCTTTCTGTAGTTAAGCCCAGAAGTCATGAAAGAATCTCCCTCCAGGGCCACAAACCAACTCATTGTAGTCTTCAAAGAACCACTAGCTAAAGAAGCAACCGGAGATGTGACCAGAAGTTACCTTGGCAATGAGTAGATAAGGTATTTGCAAACTTGCTTCATTATGTATTGAGTCACTTAGGTGGTTTTATATCATGAACCTAGAGAATTAGTAGCTAGTAGGCCATCTCCAAAGGGAGACAACTTCAACTTCCATCCTATAAAACTCCATCAAACCGAACTCGGAGAGGACCATCTCTAGGTTTACTTGGTAAGTGGACAGAAGTCAAACAGGAGTCTGAGTAAAGTGCAGAACCCTAAGCTTGTTGTCCTAACTCCTGCCTAGCTACAAAGAGAATTGTCCCTCAGAAAGTTCCTCACTGTGGAGCCATCTCCGTGTCTCTCTCACATCATCTTTACTTTGAAGAGTTAACGATTTATTCCCCCTAACAGAAAGGCTTATCAATAAAATATTTTGTTTCACATGAATTGCTGAAGCAGAGCAGCCTTAGCCTCCGATATGGAGGAATATTAAGATTCAAACAGGGACAACTAGCACCAGTGCTGGAAAAATTAAGGGAGAAGGAACATCACCGCACAGACTATGAGAGGCAGGAGTTAAAAGCAAGAGCTTAAAGCTCTACCTTCAACCTGAAAGCAACCCTGTGACCAGGAAGGACCTTTAAGCTCGATGTGCAAGACAGAGTTAGAACCACCTCAGCTCAAACTACAAGGGAACCGCTCTCCTTCCTGCCCCCTTCCCTCCCCAGAAAGCCTTTGTCATCTCCTAAACTGTGGGAAGGATGTGACTGGCAGCAATTGGCAGGGAACCATCCCGACAACAGTCAGGGAGAGCACAGAGATGGAACAGGCTGTTTGTCTGAATACACCCCCAGAGCCAGTTACTGCCAAACACATCACCCAACTCAGAAGAAAGCTCCTCATTTTCACACTACCAAAATCCCCCCCGGAAGCCCTGAGTTCTCTCTTACCTACATGGATGGATGGATTTTTTCCCAGCAGGTATTCTCAGCAGTATTTCCCTAACAAAGTGACTCCTAGCAAAGCAGTCTTCTCCCACAGAGCAGTGGGAGACAAGGCAGAAAAGGGGGGAGAAGGCAGAAAAGGTTGTTCCTGATCTTCTGCAGAAGACCCATTCAATGTCCGGTCTGCATTGACAGGAAAGTTTCTCCTTAACAGGTTCAAGCAAGATACCCAACACACCAGAGGAAACAAGGTAAGAGTGTACCTGTGTCAGTCACCTGCCCTGATATGACCTACAAAGTCTCAATGATTAAGTTCTGGTTGATTGAATTATTGCATGCATACATAAAAAACTTTGAGAGGCCACCAAGCTCACCTAATACATCCTTTCCCAATTCAGAGTCCTGTTCTAAAGAAGGCTATGACAACATTCCCAAGACTAAGTATTCATTTCAGGGCCTGGAAATTTTTTTCTAGAAATTTTGAAGTTTGTCAACTTATAGTTATTTTCTATTTAACTCATCTGTCCAGAGTCCCAGGTTTTCAAGGATTCGTGCTTCCTACATGGTTGAACTTCACTTCAAGCTTATCCTCAGATTTATCATCTTATTCCTCAAAAATAATCAGTCAGAAACTTTATATATATCAAATCATGCTAATCACATTGGCACAGCTGCTGAATGATGTAAAAAATGGCTACAGCTCTGACACAAAGGCATCTTAGTTTTAAAAATTGAGACCATGGTTTTGTAGTACTTTAATTCTAAAGTAGTGACAATAACCAAAGTTTTTAGCCATTTTTTCCAAAACGCACATCCCCCCCCCAAGCATTTGTTTTGAGATGGGCCCACAAAGTTGGTATTTTCAGGAGAGCCTAAAATACCCACACATCTAAATCCCACTGAGCTTCACTGCAATTTCAATCCTGTTGTCCTTAGGCCCTTCTAGGAAGTCCTGCAAGAAGCATGGCTTTGCCACCAAGAGGCAGCTCTTTCTGCTGGGACTGTGCCTAGTTCAGAGGCTGGGAGCATCCCCAGGCCTGCAGAACATCACATCCTCACTATTTAGGATCACACCAATACATCTGATCTGTGTGAGAACTGGTTCCATCCACACTGCCAGAAACCTTGGCAGCAAGAATAACAAAGTCATAATCAAGGACATTTGCCACAAATAGCAAATTAAAAGACACCCCTGGCCACGTTCTTCCATTCTGCATGCTGCCCACCATCACCCTTCCTTCTTCCTATGGATGCCAACCCAGATCTTCTCATTACAAGTAGAAATTCACTTGAGCAGTTAAATGGTGCCCTACTCAAGGGAAGGATACACACGCACAAACACGTCCTGTGCACACAGAACTCTCTCCAGCCCGTCTGTAGCACTTCAACACAGGGACACAAAGATCTGGCTTTTCAAGAGCACTATCAGGCCCGTAACAAAGTCCAGGGCAAGCTGACAGCAGCCAGCGATAGAGCCAAGCCCTCTCCTAGAAACATCAACTCTGCAGTTATCTTCCTCACACAGAGAGCTTTGAGCTCCTCCAAACATGGAGCTTTTTTAACATGAGAGGGAAAAGGCAAGGAGAGCAAGATGCAAAGCAGCTGGTTTGGTTTAGGGGCTGTGGCCCGATAAAGCAGATAGCCCAAGCATGTCCACCACTGCCAGCAGAGAATACCTTGGGAACAGAACAGGAGAAGGTCTGGCATGCACAGTCAGCAAGATGCTGCATTTCTACACTTCACTGCGAGCAACAAGAAGTGGCTGTGTCCTCCTTATGTAGGTGGATAGGCTGCAGGGAACTGGGCACGTCCAAGTTTTTTTTAGGATTCACTTATTCCATCCCTGTCACATCCAAAATGATGCTTTCCATGCATGCTTGAGACTTATTTCTCCTATTTCTCTCATTTCAATAAGGCTTGCAAACAAGTTTTATTTAAACAGGATTTCTATCACACTTTATAGCCAAGAATAATACTGAAGTTTTAAAAAAGAAAAGACTAGAACAGGGCATCTGTGTCAGAAGTGGGCTAACGTCCCTTCAGACAAGGGACACAGCAACTTCACGAAGTCCAATGTGGCTGTTTGGTGGCTCTGCTGATATTCCATAGGAGACCCAAGCAGCACTGCACTAAATGCAGGTTTGTGAGATGAAGAGCTCTCCCCAGCTGTAAATCTGAACTCTACAAGCAAAGAGAACATAACGCTCCTACAAACCAGGCTGCAACAACAGCATGCAAGAAGCAGAGAAGCTCCCAGAACTGGCATGCAGGCCCTAATACTGACTGAATTCCTTCAAACCCAGCATGTTCTCTTGTTCCAGCAATGTTTATAAATGTCTTTTCAGCATGAGAGAAAACCAGCTATGCAACAGCAAAGCTGAACACGACACGTTGTCAAGCTGACAAAAATAAAAGTGAAATTTCCCTGGCTCTGCTAGCACAGCACACGCCTCAGCTGAAACCTGGGAGGAGCTGAGAGCATTTTCAAGGGAAAGAGATATTCAAGACAAGTGCATTTCTTCAGTGTGCCCAAATGAATCTCCACTGCTTAACACAAATAGTAAGCAAAAGCCTGAGAAAGGGTGAAGTAATTAAAACTCAAACTGTAACCGTTCCTGCACATACACAAGAAAAACAACTCCAAGTCTTACTAATGCCAACTGCAAGCAATGGGTAGTGCTGCTGTGGGCTCTGCAACAATAGTAGGAAATGGAAGTACCTTGCTTTTTTCAGTCAAAACATACAAAATGTGAACACACAAAGCATCTTCCAAGGAGCCTCTCCTCCACAGAGCAGCAGAAGAAATTTCACTGTGATGATAAAGCTAAAGCTGTTTCACTAAGGACCAAGTGCAGCCCTCTCCTCTCCCAGCCCAGGTCTGAACTTCTGCTTTCCTCCATCACAGAGCTGGCACTTAGCAGGAGAAGCACAAAGTAAATAATCCACTTTCTCTCTGATAACCATTCCACAGAAAGGAAGCTGTCTAGCACTTAAATGATTACAGCCTGGCTTTTCCTCCCCATTAACTGACCTCAGGCATTCTCTGTATTTCCAAGTCTGACACTTCCCTGTGGCCAGAGCCGTGGATTTCTGACCATGAATCTTCTTTTTCTGTGGAACAACAGAATTCACAGCTCATCGTGGATATCAGAAAAAGAAGCACAAAGCTGACATCTACCTCAGGTCCCAGAGCAGCTCCAGTGGATGATCTGAATCCAGGTGTGTGAGGAAGGTTATTTATATTTTTCCAGCTATCAGAGTTGTACAACAAAACCTCAAGAGAAATAGGGAAGGTACCTTGTGCCCACAGATTCCAACTGCAGCATTTCCTGGGCTTAGAGACTTCCATAACATTGCCACGCCAGAAAGCCCTAGGGACTAGAACAGCAAAGACCCCACCAAATAGGGAGACAGCAGATCCTTGCTACTACTACACACAGCAAGAGAGAAGTGGGAAAACTGCCTTTCACTTGGCCTTAACCAGAGATCTAAACCCACAGTTTATAGCAGCCAGGGCACAGAATTTTATCAGTATTCTTCTTTTCTTACCACTGTTGTTTACCAACAAAGCAGCCCAAGTTGTGCATTCATATCCAGCAAGTCAAAAAACCCTACTCAGAACCCGTTTGTGAAACACACCTCAGATGGGACTGTGAAAGAACTAGCCAGATCAGGAAAAGAAGCAAGCCACTTGCTCATTAAAATGTTCTTAAACATCAGAACTGAGCCAGAAAAGCCACCACACACACTTCCTTCAGCTGGCAAACTGTCCATTTCCTTATGCTCCCAAAACAAGAAAACACAGCAATCGGTTCAGGAGCTGATTCAAAATTTTATGCCAGTAATGATCTAGGAATCATGCACTCAACCTTCTACAAAACCTGGAGTGCTTCTACAGAATCTCACCCTCTCAAACAAAAGTGTTAAAAAGTCACAAAAATCTGAAGCCTTTTAAAAATACAATAGAAATACTCACATTAGTAAAGCTGACCTGTAAGCTGGCATTAGAAGGCAGAAGTCACCTAAAGCTTTCCCTTCTGAAGGCAGCAGTACCAACTTCATCTTTCTCTTGTTACTTTGATGTTTCATCCCTATTAAGATGCCAAGCAGGAGCGGGAAGAACTCTCCGAGTTTCCATATGTTAGCCATGGCAAGCCCAGCTCCCTCTTTTCTATCACTTAACTTGAAGCACCTAGAGAAAGGTTTCCGAGATGCTGCCTAAAAACTTGTGGAAGTAATTTCTATACATTAATTTGCATGCAAATAACTCAGCATGACCAGATTACAAAGAAAAAAAACCAAGGCACACAGGAACAAACAGGGAAGAAAGCATCTGAAATCATACTGGGCAATATTAAAAAAGTATACCTGAGGGCAAAGTGGTTTCAAGGGATGAAATCCACCCGTTAGGAAACATAACTCTATGTCTCATACCAGAGGGAGAACCCTACATATTGCAGTGTGAAGGACAGGATCGCTCACTGTCTTGCAGAAAGGGCAAGATTGTGCCTATGGATCCTCAAATATCAACACCAATCCAGTTCAAGTCTGAAATTCCAGCTACTGGTCTGTCTGTTAATTCACTAGTTTCCACTGGATGAAACTTCTCAAGCATTGTCCTTCTCTGCCTCCAGTTTTTTCCATCTGTTGTAACCAGGTGTGACTCCTGCCAGGACCCACATGGTACCACAAGCACTACGCTGTGTATTTCAACTGAGGAGACCAGCAAGTTTACATGGAGTTCAGGCACTGATTGTGCATATAGTTAACACCTTTTTTTAAATAAAACAGTAGTTGGGAGGTTTGCAGGGAAGAATCCCAATACAGTCCATCCTCAGCACTCAAGATCTACGTGCATTACATTGACAAAGCCACTAAACAGCCTTACAACAGAGTTACTAAGGACAGGAACGTTTCTTCCTGAGACTCCTGAAAAAGAGCACTTGACAAAGAAAAATTACAAGAGGGGCTAACTAATTAGTAACTCAGGGCTGGCCTGAGGACTAGGCAGCTTCAGAGGTAAGAAGTACAGAGAAATTTTCAGACAAAAATGACATAATAGACACTGAAACAGTTTAAAAGAGGATACTGTGAACGTTAAAAGCAGAACAGGTTGTCTCTACTAAGCTGGTCCTCTGAAAAGGTGAAACAACTTTTAAAAACAAGACTGCAAAGAAAGAGACAGTAAATTTTATTTACTATTTTATTTACCGAAATTACCCAGTAAAATCACAGCATTTCCCCGAGTCTGCACTCCCTCCTGTGAACCAGCCCTATTTCAACACTTAAATCAAAATGGTAGCTGCACCAACAGAATTATTTCAGAATCAAATACTGAGGCTCCTGTTACAACAGGATTTTGTTAAAGGAGCAGAAGTGGTTCATGGGGTACGATGGAAATTTCAGAAACACTAAAGATGTCAAGGAGGGGCTTCAGTAAGGCTGTACGTAGGCGAGTAGAACACACTAATTATTTCTGAAGCATTCTTGTAACTAAACCCCAGCTTTCAGCAGATTTTGTAATGTAACCATGAACTGTCAGCCCCTTAACAAAAGTGAGCACAGGGGGAGGGGCACCCTTGTCACAGCACAGACTCAATAGGCACATCCCTAGAAACAACTCCCAGTGTGCAGACTGGTGAAACTGCCAGCTTTACCACCAGCCACTCCAACTCGGAATAGCAGAGTATATTAAAAGAGTTGTCAGGTTCACCCTGACACTGTTCACTTTCCCACCTATAGCACTACTAAGCTTGCCTACTCGGGGGTGTAAACAGCGTCCCACAACAGCAGATCCCATTCAGAAAGCCACCAGAGACAGAAAATAAGAGGTTTTTATTAAGATTTTCAGTGGTAATAATGTGTAAAACACCCCTAGGGTTCACGACTCTTGTGGGAAAAGAAGGCAGAAGTTTTTATTTTGCTTTTTAATACTGTTCTGCAAGTTTGTGTCCGTACACATTGCTGTGTGCCAAGTGGCACAGTTACAAGCTATCACAGTTTTCCCAGGCCTGCATCTATTCACACCCACACCGGTATCTCGCAAATCCATACCCATATGCACATGTAAAAAACAGATGCAGGGCTTCATTAGTAGACATGAATATTCATTAGTTGCTATTCATGCCCACGAGCACGTATATCACATCTGCAAGACAGTGAAAAGTCCCCTCGCCACGTCCTGACCCCAGGACCAGGAAGAGACCTGGATTCCTTCTGGCTGTGTCTAAGAGGATGAAGGTCAACTACAGTTAAGGTGACACTGCATTTCTTCTACGTCCCTTCAAGAACTGAAAGGACACAGACTTTTAACCCTGTTGTATAACCTCTGGAGCAGCTAAAGATGAAAGAACTTCAGGGCAACCTCAGATCAATAGCATTTTCAGTGGTTTAAAAGGTAACACTGCTTTCCTAGATAAGGACAGGCTACAGACAGAAATCCTGCAATGCTGCAAATGCCTATCTAAACTAGAGAGCAAAGTACAGGAGAAAGACTGATATCAGTAGTTGCTTTTCTTTCATACTCCACCCTGGGCTGAGCGCAAGTTCCGTGAAGCTGGAAAGTCAGCTGGGTCCTTCCTGCCCAGTCCAAACTTCCTTTCAATTTCTCTTTTAGGCTCTGTGTAGCCGTGTGACATTCAGACCCATCAAGGTCAGGACCTCCAATATTTCACTAGCATTTATTTTAAGACTCCACTGACTACAGCTGGTTTACACTCCTCCTTCACAGAGCAGGCAGAGCATCTTATTTCAAGTCTCTGCAGAGGCAAGAAACTCCATCCCTGAAAGTGGCTGCACATCTTCACATGGAGAGACAAATTCCTCCTTCCATACTCCGAGTACAGCGAGGGTTTAAGCCAATTCCACCCAACCATTCCCCAAACATGTCCTGACATACAGTCTGCCCCTACTTATTTTTACATGAAAGCACCATCATGAGGCCACGCTACAGTAAAAGGTGTCCTCCTGAATCAGGGCAAAGCCCTTTGGAAGAGTCATAAAGAGGAGCTACAAGGCTAGAAACACCTTGGTGTAACCCAAATTGGTACCTGGTATATCAATCTGAAAACTTGCTTTACCCAAACAAAACAAAAAAACTCACCCAAAAAAACAAAAAAAAACCAAAAACACAAAAAAAAACAAAACAAAAAAACCCAAAGTTTTTTAGTGTTCCAACCATTTTACCAAGCTTCTCCTAATCACCAGTTAACAGGAAAATACAGTCATTTCTTCAAATAGTAGAAGCCTTGAGTTTTTCACGTGCAACAGAAACTAAGAATGAGCACCCAGCACATAGTTTGCTAGTACAAATATTGTGTCATGTACAGGAAGAGATAACTGTTCTTTGTGAAATCAGTTGATACAGGCAGAAGTGACTGTGTGTTCACAGACACACAAGCACATCCAACTTAGTAACTGAGCTAGGAGGGAGAGCAGAGAGCAGCTCTCAGAACCACCACCTTCTCTCAGGAGTACTGCTCCACCCACCTCTCAGCTGGGGCCCTGGAGACCCACAATGTGGTCAGCACACAAGCCTAGGAATGAAGACCCTACATCAAAAAAGTAAGAACAGTCCAACAGAAATGGTGACTTTATAGCACCTGTTCCAACTACTGTATTTACTCTGCTGTATTGACTTGCTGCCTTTCACAGAAGCCATAGCCTTTTAACACTTCACTTGAAAGTCCACCTCCCTTTTCTCCACGGGTACCAAGCACGTCCTGCCAAATACAACACCATCAAGCAACAATTTTTCTCTCATTCACTGTGCTTCCTCCCATACCCCAAGAACCACTGACAGTAGCCTCAAACCTCTACATCCCCGCCTGACCAGTGATGCCACTACAACAGCTATGGGGCTCAGCAGTAAGCCTGTGCAGGTTTGCTGTCTTATAGACCAACCAAGCTAATTTTAAACCCAGATCAGTTTTCTGAGCAGACTTTATGCACACCCAACCAGCTGTGCTGTGTGACAAGAGGACACAGTACCCTAGAATAAAAACAAGCTGCTGGAGGTAGGGACACTGCCCAAGACACTCCTAAAAATTATCCCCTTGTAACTGTTTTCACACCACCATCGAGGTTGGAAGAGACCTCCAAGCTCACCCAGTCCAACCCCCACCTCCATCCCCACTGACCCACAGCACCCAGCACCACATCCAGACGCCTCTTGAACACCTCCAGGGACGGGGACTCCACCACCTCCCTGGGCAACCCATTCCCATCCCCAATCACCCTCCCAGGGAAGGAATTATCCCTCATGTCCAACCTGAATCTCCCCTGCTGCAATTTCAGGCCATTCCCTCTCATCCTTTCACCGTGGGCATGGCAGAAGAGACCTATAACACATTTTTTGTCACAGTTCTGATACATTGTGATCTTAAAGTCTGATGGAGCTGGTAATAGGTCTGTCCTGCATAGAACCATAGAATCACTCTGGTTGGAAAAGACCTTCAAGATCACTGAGCCCAGCCATCAACCCAGGGCTGCCAAGCCCAGCACTAAGCCATGTCCCCAAGGGCCACATCCAAACATTCTTTGCACACCCCCAGGGACAGTGACTCCACCACCTCCCTGGGCAGCCTGTGCCAATGCCTGAGCACCCCAATATCCACCCTGAACTTCCCCTGAAGCGACCTGAGGCCATTCCCTCTTGTCATGTTTGTCACTTGGGAGAAGGGACCGGCCACCCCCTCACCCCAACCTCCTCTCAGGGAGTTGTAGAGAGCCATGAGGTCCCCCCTGAGCCTCCTCTTCTCCAGGCTGAACACCCCCAGCTCCCTCAGCTGTTCCTCATAAATTTAGTATTTCCTCTTGTATTCAGCTTTAATGACTGTTTCTGTTGTTTCTGAAGCCTTCAGGCCTGTCTCTCTACTGAAAAGGAATGCACTTCATTGAACAGTGCAGCTACAGCAAAGCCATATCTAAAGTCTGCTTAGAGAACAATGAACAGTTGTCTTGATTTAGACTCTTCAGACCTGTGACTTTGTTATTATCAATATTTAAACCCACAACTCTCCCAGCAAGCACTATATTCACTTTACCCTCCTGGTTCTGCACTCACAGAGCTCGGGTGAGAAAAGTCCTGGTTTCAGTAACGCTGCCATACCAGGGAAAGGAAACTCCTTTTTATAAGTGAAAAGCACAAGTCAAGAAAGAGAGGAATTTATTTTGTTTGCTTCCAGAGTTGCCTTTTTATTTAAGAAAACACAATGGAAAGCATAAAAATCTCAGAAGAATGAAGCAGACAACAGTGCCCTAAGGGAAAGGGAAGGAACACAGCGGCTGCACTCCAACAGCAGGCAAGAATTACCCGAGTGGAGACAGCCAAGTGGTGCAGACCCAAAGCCTCCCCCGACCCAAAAGTGTGTATTTCTGATCATACATGTGCTCTGCCATGCTACAGCCTGCCTGCTAAGCATCCCTTTCATCCTGTCTGGGAGGCTTTTTAAAGCCAGTGTAATACCTGCAAAGAGAGATTCAGCACATCCTCCAGGAGCCTGGGGAGTGCAGCGTTTGCAAGATCTCACACAAAGGGGACAAGCAGCAGCTATTACACTTTCATTGAAGAATCAAAATGCGTCCCTGAGCAGATGCAGGACATTTAACCTGCTCCCCCCTAACAAAAGGGCCTCCCAGAAAATATTTTCCTAAATACCAGTCACACATGGATTGCTTCTCTGGAGCAGACATTCAAGGTCACTCAATCCCCAAAATCCTACTTTTTCCTCTAGCTGCTTTTTGTGGATCCTCATTTACGTGACCCTGAAAAGCTTCCTCTCTTTTCACAGCATCATGTCCAAGCACCAGCGTCAAAGCCCACAATGTTCTGCAGACTCCAGCATTAACCAATGCTTCGCCCTACCTTCACCCAAATTCTCAGTAACAACGTGGCTATTTCATGGATTTCCCCACCAATCTTGGTACAACGCACGTCACATACCAGATGTCCACTCACCCAGGAGCTCACAGCCTCCCACCAAGGGAGCAAAAAGGTGGGCAACAGCTCTTAATTCTTCCGTGTATGGCTGAAGAGCATTCTCCCCCCTGCCTGCTGCATTCTGTGCAGCCACTGCAGTGCTCAGAGCCAGCAGGCTCACAGGAGCAGCTCAAAAGCATCTTCTGAGTGAGGTGTCCAGCCCAGATTGAGGGTGGCTCTTCCCCAGTAAACCTATCATCTACAGCTCCCCGAGCCAGAGGGTGGGTCACGGCGACAAGTGGCCATTGGAAGGTGGGAATTAGGGCGAGAAAGAAAAAATAATGCCAGAAAAATTGTGTGCATGCATGTGTGTGTGTGTAGGAAGGGAAAAGAATAAGTGGAGCAAATAATGAGAGAAAGAATGGAGTCAGTATACAAAGAAAATTATTTACTGAACAGACTATTTGTGCTGCTGACCTCAGTTCATTCCTCTCCAAGTTTTAACTCCTTACAGTGAGGGCTTTGCCTGGGAGAGAAGGTCACAGCTCCCTTCCACCACAGGTCTCCTATGACCATTGTAAGACATAACAACCAGATCTTGGAGGTGAGGACACGTTCCAGCAGCAGGCTGTCACAAATCAGAACGTACTTAGCACAAGCCTGGTCAGCCCATCACGTTATTCCCCTCTCCACCTCTACAGAGAAGACCCTTTGAACCCCAAGTTGAAGGGGATAACCATCTCCACCATTTTTAAGACCTTCACAGAAAGGAGAATTTTTCTGCAGTACCTGAGTACTATCAGGTTACAAAAAGTTAATGCCTGCCAAACATTCATTTTTACAACAAGGATTGCAGTATACAAGTTGATCTCACCTCCATGACCTTGTCCTTGCCACCTTTCATTACTGAAACTCCATAGATACCGCACGCGTTTGCTGTGTGCAACTGTGACATGAACTCCAGCAAATGGGAACAATAATATCTTTTGCATATCTACTTGGGGAAACGGGATAACATAGGGTTTTATAACTGAAAAAAAATATAGTTTAAGTCATTACTGCATTTGCGAACAGGATCACAGAACCTGCTCCCAGATTCCCTGGTGCTTATGAGGGATGTTGCCTCCATATTGAGGATGACATGAGGAAGCAAGCAGCAAGCCCCAGTAAAAAGGTGTAAATTAACACTATTATGATTGTGTTACACGGCCTAGCATTTAATTTACACCACTCAAAAAAGCCTTTTAGCCCACACCACTGTAAAGAAACTTTTTTAAATACAAGCTGAAGCATCTGGCTTTGCAGCCAGGCTGAAGGCTGCTCCTGTTCTCCTCTCAGGTGTCAGGACTCCATTCAGTCCAGACAAGAATTAAAACTGAGCATTTTGCAACTGCCATTGTAGCAAATGAAGCACAATTCTAGTAAATAAGTCAACCTAGCTTAAGCTAACACAGCTGTTAGGAGGACTGCATTCAGCTACCCACTCCTGTGAATCATTTCCTGAACTGCCATAATTAGCGCAGCATTGTAAGGCAACTCATCCTCAAATCCAACACCAGAAATTAACACTCAATTTACTATATTCATCTCCAAGCACTTCATGCGTTTCAGTCTTGCCTTCAAGATCCACCTCTGTTTTGACATCAAGGGGAAAAGGCACAACAGAGACCGGCACTGACCTGCTGGGTCCAGCCTGACCCATGCATCTCGAACCTGCTCAGCCATCGCGTCCCTTCCTCTCCTTCAGCTTTGTTGTACTTTGTGTTTCTGAAATCCCTTGCTTTCTTAAAAGCCTAGAACTAAAGTACTATGCCCTGTAGCTGAATTCACCAGCAGATGCTGAATTTGAGACAGCATCACACCTGCAAGTTACCATCATGGGTTGCACAAATCCGTAATAAAGAATTCACCACCACTGCCCCCCACTCCCACCGCCATCCCATTGCATGCATTGTTTTCATAGAATCATAGAATCATTATGGTTGGAAGGGACCTCCAGGGTCATCAAGTCCAACCTTTATCCCATCATATCCCTAACCATCAGACCATCAGACCATGGCCTCAAGTGCCTCATCAACCCGTTTTTTGAACACCCCCAGGGATGGTGACTCCACCACCCCCCTGGGCAGCCCATTCCAGTGCCCAACCACCCTCTCAGTACAGAACTTCTTCCCAATATCCAACCTAAACTTCCCCTGATGGAACTTGAGGCCATTTCCTCTCGTGCTGTCATCAGCAATTCGGGAGAAGAGACCAACCCCAGGCTCCCTACAACCCCCTTTTAGGTAGTTTTCCTCTATGCTGAACGGTCCTTATTGCTTTATGAAGCCTGTTAGCTTCTGTCACCCTCAGAGATTCACACTTTTGATATTATGAACCTTGAGCTCATTGAGAGTTTGATGAAGCATAAAATAAGCATAGTTTAACAGTCAAATGAACAACAAAGGGCCTTTTGTGGTAGCTGAAGAGTACAGGAACAGAGCAGCAAAGGAATGGGCACTTGGAAAAAGACAACCCCTCACATTTGGATGTGACATTCTGCAACATTCTGATTTATCAGAATAATCTGATTTATCAGTGACATTCCATGATTTTAAATGATCATAAGAACTGTAATCGTTGTGCACTGACCCAACTCATCTGAAGATTTTAGATTGAGAAAGAATATAAAGTAGAACTACCACAATGTTGCAGGAGCACTACCTGATAAGGAAACCTTGACCTCCTGAAAAACACTTTCTCTGAAATTTTCTGGCAGAGGATAAACAATAAAGCCCCCAGGTTTTCAGCACAAAGAAAAACGACTTACAGAATGCTTCTCCTTGCAAAAGTAAAGTTATTTTGCTTGCGTAATGGTAGCTTATTGCTCCATGGGAGCTACAGTTCTAAGGTGACTATCTCAAGACACAGCCCATCTTAAGACAGCAGGTGAAAATTCACACAGGTGAAAATAAGTCATTTTATAGCAGAGAATGAAGGACTGTGCACAGCAGTGCCTGAAATATAACATTTGTTTGTGACAACACTTCAGTTTGGGAATGTCCATAATCTAAACTAGAGGAGTTTTGAGGAAGAAAAGTATGAAGTAAACAAATGATACTCTAGAACACAGTGTCACCAGCACTTTCAGCTAGCCCTAGAGAACAGAAGAGAAATATATTTTTTCAACCTACCCTTTTAGCAGATTACTAAACATTTTAATTCCTTCTATCCTAACACTGCAGCATTTTAGAAGACTGTTGCTTCAGTAACTATTTAAAAATAAACTCTCCAGAGAGCACATTGCACTAAAAACAAGCCTCTCCAGACTGATGAGACATCTAGACAATCATCCACAAAAAGGCACATTAGCAGAAGAATTCTCCTACAGAAGGATCAAACCTCTCAAGTGACACACTCTAAGCAATTCAGTTGTTTTAGATCACAGTTGAAACTATACCACTTCTAAATTAACTGATTCCCTTCCAAGAAAATAATACAGCAAACTGCACAGCTAATCCAGTCCACCAGACATGCCCTGGACTCATTCTATGTTCCTACTGGCTCCCCCTGCTAAGAACAGCCTGTTTTGCTAACAAAATTCAGTATTTTCTCCTCCATGCACCAAAGCAAGGTAAGACAATAAACAGCCAAGAGAGGAAAAAAAAAGGAAATGCCTGTGGGAAACATGAAACAGAAGAAGAGGGCAGTGGATTAAAGGAAGGAAAACGTAGGAGGAGGAAACCAGAAGGAACACCAAATAACGATCCAGAACAGCATACTCTGCTCTCTGAAGGCACCCAAAAAGCCACTTTACCAAAAATGCCAGTGTCCCAGTGGCACCGTGCCCTGAGGTGGAACAATAAGATATCAGAAACAAAGTCCACTATTGCTGGGATGCCAGATTCCCTCTCCAGTGCTGCTGAAGTTCAGTCTGACCATGGCCAGAAGAAGGTTCTGCACCTTGGGTGGGAAGAGTACAAAGAGAGATGGAAGGAAAAAGTGTAGTCAAAAACTGAACAAGCACACCTGAAGGAGATGAGAGAGGGGCTCCGTGTTGTACACACAGCATACTCAACAATGAGGATCTCTCTCCTGTCCCAGAGGGAATGTGGAACAGGAGACTCCTCCCTCCCCTCATGAACCACACTGTGAATATGCTCATAATCACAACTGTATGAAGGATGATATCAGCAGACTGTGGAACTGACTCAGCATACACTGTGGCCACCTGGAATACTTTATCCCTCTTCCGATATTAATAAGTCCCATCACTCACTGTCTGGGTAGGATATGAGACCAGGGAAATGGGAAAAAGTGCAGAGAGGTGTCTGGAGGACAATTCAGAAGCAAGTCCACTCAATCTCATGAAGCCTGATCACACTGACTGGAGCTAGAGATGAGGGAGGAAGTGTCAGGAACGTGGTGCCTGGAATGCAAGCTCGTTATTCCAAGATGACACAAATACAGGCCCCTCACAGACACGTATCTCCTCCTAAGCCCACAGAGTTTGTACTGTACAGCTTCAGAAGTGTCCCACCTGGACATCAAGTAATATTCTATCCAACACGCTGAACACAAAACTTCCCAGCATTTGCCATTCTAAACACCAACAGAAAAACCATATTTGCTTTCTTCCACTCTCATCTGTTTTATTTAAGACAAATAAAAAACTCTTAGACCAAGGACTTCTTTACTGTGTTTTAAGACAATATTTGGCACAGCAGTGTCCTGGGTGGGTCTCCAGGCATGTGTAATGCAACAGGCATTGTATACAGTGCAAAAAGAACAAGGACAGTATAACGACCAATGATGGGCTCAACTGTAGCCCATCTGCCTTTTCTCTCTGAGGGAACATTGAATACCATCACTGTGGAGAACTATTAGCCAGGGATACGCTCCTGATAGTGTCACCTCCTGGATAACTCCTCCATTTTCACGTGTACAAACTCCTCTCTTTCTGAAGTACTGGAAGGAGCCCAGGCATCACTGCCACCCAGCCCTTTGCTGTATTTCCCAGATGTGTAGGCAGTTCTACGCTCCCTGGAAAGTCCACAGCACGTTTAGATTCCATTTATAAGCAGCAAGACAAACGAAGAGAGATCTAGAAGATCTAGCACTGGCCTTCCCAGGCTCACCAAGGAAACCATACACAAACGCTAACCCCAAACCAGTCTTGCTTTACAATCAACACAGAAAGAGGCACTGCCCTAGAGAATTCTGAATGGGGGGCTCACTTAATTAGTGATTTAGCACAGCTAAGTGAATTATCAAAAGCATGCCACACTCCCCAAAACTGTTTACCCTTCCTGACACAATCTAATCTGGCTTTTCGTTCTCAAACTGAGCAGAACTGTTTGTAGGAGCTGGAGTACCATACATAACACACACAGACTGTTAAAGAAATCACCTTCTCCTACAAAAAAAAGGAGATTAGTGAAACATTCTTGGATTTGACTGTTTAAAGCAAGACTCCCAGGCAAACACCTGTCTCCATTCCTCATTTCTGTGCAGATCACCACACAAAGGAGATGAGAAAGTTTACTGTTCTCCCCTTCATCTCCTCAGTCACGTAACCACGATGTTACAAGGGTTGGCGGACACTTCCCAACACAAGATCCAGAGCAGTCCACGAGCTGGGTATCACTGCATGGATATCAATTGGCTTTGTGCTCTCTAACTGGATTCAAGCCAAATTTGGTTTCTTGTTGCCTTAATTTCTTTAAATGAACCCTGAAAAAACAGAAGCAATTGTTAAATGGTACAAAGCACTACAAGCTGCAGTATGTCACAAAAATGGAGCAGTTTTTACTATCCTTTCCACAGGCCTCAACAAGAGAAGCCCTTTTTAACAGTTAAGTATACCTGGCATATTTAGAAGGACTAAGAGAAGGGCAAGAAGGGCCTCCCAACCATCCCGTTAACCCAAGGCAGTTCCACCAAGGCCATAAAGAGATAGAAATGTTAGATAGGACTCGCATGGTTACAAGCACTTTTACCTGCGTGGCAGAGATAGCAAGATATGATCCCACAAAAATGCTGCTGTTCTGCATACACTTTTAACTTCCAATGAGAAGTCTCCCCACAGACTCAGGGGGAGAGATCTTAATGATTTAAAGGGAGATCACTGTAAAAGTTATGCTATCCATCAAGTCACTTTAGTTCAAAAGTTACTTAGAAGACTAGAAGATTATACCCTAAGACTTCCTCAGACGTGCCATCCGAAGTTTATTCCAACGCATCTTGAAGCCAAGACGATAAAGGATATAACTAAGTAAAGCTTGAAAGGAAGAGATTTATTAAAAGTCTTCAATGCACTGAAATATCCTCTTCCCTCAACCACATCAGCTCCCAGCAAGTCTTACCTCACTTCAAAGCAGTGCAGATTCAGAGGAATTATTTCCAAACTGCAGGGCAGAAAGCAGTAACACAGAGCAATTTTCCTGCTGGAAGTTGATGCAGTAAGTGGGTTATTTCCCAGATGTTAATTAAGCCATACAATCAGAACCCTAATACAGGCAAACACAATAAAAGACTCATAGCATAAAACAAATATTCCTGGATCGATGTCCGAAACAGCCAGCACAGAAAACTGCAACATTTTACCTTTGTTTTGTATCCCACGATGATGTTTGAGATCACCAGTCTAAACCAGAACTCCAGGACCTCATATGCTAGATAGGAGCAGAACAAGAAAACACCTCTTGGGCAGAGACTCCAGCTCGAGGGATGAGATGACTCCTGGGCAAGTGGATCCAAAAAGAGAAGGGAGCACAGCAACAAGACAGAAACACTCAAAGATAAGCAGTGGCCTACTCAGCCCTGTTCTGGTTCAGCCAGCTCATGGCAGGGGAGGGCATTAAGAACCTCTCTGAAGCTCTGAAGGCAGAAGATGAGGTAGCTCTGTATATGTTTACGGGACTCTTCTTCATAATGGGTGAAAGGCATCCATCTGCCACTCCTCTTTCAGGATGAACAAAGTGAAGAAGGACAACAAGGCTTCACTGAACACCTAAAAGTCAGAAGCATTAACTACACATCAAATTCTCCACAGTATGCCATTCCAGATGATGGCCAAAAAGGACCAAGAAGAAAATCAGCTTATGTCTATTAGTTGTAGAACCCTGCATAGGAATGATTTGCTAAAAGTCTTAAAGGCAGACAAGAAAGAAAACACTTTCAGAAAAAATGGTCATTGTTTTGAACAGCTGAGTGTCAAAAAGAAATCCACCCAGACACAAAGTGAGGGCAGCCTAGACTGGTTTTAACCATGTGGCTAGACACAAGAGATGGTATCTCAAAGATGTTGTGGAGAAAGAATGAAAAAGGTTAACATATAACCCAGATAAAGATCTGGGGAGAAGGCAGAGATGACAGGCCGAGAGAGACAGGAATGCAGTAAAAAGGTTTTCCTCACAATTTCCACAGCTTTCTGCAGTGCCCCTTCTCATGTTGTCCATTGCAAAAACAACTGTTGTAGGACAGTTGGTCTCTGCTGGAGCAATCTGGTTTCTGTCTTCAGCAAGAAGCTGTACTGCTACTGCACACCTTCAGCAGAGAAGTTATGAACTCTCCTTGGGAGGTGTGGGATGGAATAGGTTCCCCTTTCCTCAAACTGAAATAATTCTATTGTGAATTTACTGCTGCCTACGAAGAGCAAGAACTTGCATTTCCTTTCCTGGTCTCACTGAATACTTTTGAATTGAATTAATTTCAATGCCTCAGAAAAGAAAGAAAAACATCCTTTGGTTTCCTCTTGCTACCAAGCCAAGTAATTGCTGCTTGATTAAGGGNGGGAGAAGGGGTGTGAGAAGAAAGTCTGCCCACTCAGGTGAGTAACCTTCCTTTCCTCAGGTTGCTCCCCATATCTGGGCACTGAGTTTCTATGACAAGCAACTCCATGCATAAGAGCATCATGGTGGCTCTTCAAATCAAGGTACGATACAGGCAGGGGAATGAGAAGAGCTATGATCCGGATCAGTTTACCGTTTACACAAAGAAACCAAATGCTGTCAGAGTCCTGTCACCTACCCAGTCCAGCTACCTCAAAATTAGGAGGATACTGCAGGAACAGGTAATTCAGTGACTGCGTGTCCCACTCAGTTGGAACCCAGATGTTTTCATACCATTCAAACACCCATTTACACACAGATCTCATTCCTCAGAGTGCACTTCTCCCTTTCTCCCTCTCCCTTGGATAATTACAACAGAAGGTGTCATTCAGCTGAGGGAGGGAGGGGGAGAAAAAGGAAAGGGTGGTGATTTGATGTTCCTAAGCCAGCTTACCCCTTGCTATGTCTCCACTGTTTTGGGCTCCCCTCCTAGTAAATAAACAGTGTCTGCCTCAGGTATCTTATCACATCATTTCCAAATAGCAGCACGAACACCAGATCAGTATCACTGCTGCTTTATTTCCACCTATCAAATTATTTAGAGCATCTCTGTAGCTGACATCTCAGATACACCCTGCTCGTTTGCAAGACTAAGGTCTGTTCTAGGCTCCGGTACTGCTGTGAGACCCAAGAAAATGCAAGCCAAGCTCCTGGATTTACCAGCGGGAACTTCCCCCTCCTCTCCTTTTTAAATGAGACAGCTGTTAGGATCTGCTACAATAAAAGCACCCAGGAAAACTCCCTCGGATGAGACCTGCACTTAGAATATCTCAGAAGTACTCGAGCAGTCACCCAGTGCATTGGCAAAGCTGCATTTCACACCTGTACATTAACGACAGAGTAGTGTTAGGACTAACAACACACATGTGCTTTACTCATGTAACTGAGTCTGTGCAAGGACCTTACACAGCGACGCTGATGGAAGATCTTAGAGCAGCCCCAGCCTCAGCTGTAAACGAAAGGCTTTTTCCACGCCAGGCTGTTAAGATGCAGACCAACCAGCAGAGAACAGATCCCCAAAACACAGGGGCTGGAAGCTGCAAGGCAGAGACAAGCTTTGACCGACCTGTTACCACGGCTGCCTAAGCCTTCCCTGCAGCAATAGCACAAAAGCCATAAGGCTGAAGAAAAGTCCATGTATGGGCTCTGCTGCTGGTCCTGGGACGCAGTAAACAGAGGCAAAGTTCTCTGCCTCTACCAAAGACAGAGAGCAGCAGCACAGGCAGCTCCCCCTCCCCCTTTACCTACAGCGCTACTCCAAGATTACATCGGCAAGACAGTCCTTGTGTTTGCAAAGGAGAACAAAAAACTAATCCATTCAGGGATTACTTAGGTGACTCCAAAGACAGTTTGAAATCCTTCGAGACGAGAAGAGCACACCCAGCTAAGGACCAGTCCTGCTCCAGCTTTCTCCAGCAACACCACGTTTTTGCCATGCCTACAGCAATAACTCGAGCTCTCACGGAGAAGTAACCGTGCTGTTAGGCTTTATCAAAGCAGACCTGCACCTGCAAAACAACTAAGATTTCTCATGTGAGGCATGTCTGCAGGATATCTGAAACCTAGAGAGGCAAAAAAGCTTACAGTAAGATGTCATCCTGACCTCAACCAGCTGTGCTTAGGTTTACATCAGGAATATACAGTTCACAGACTATTTACAGGCCCTTTCTCAACACACAGCATTAGTCAGGAAGAGGGTTTGTATTCCTATTTATTCAAAACTGAAATTCAGGTACGTGCCATTCATAATCAGCATGGCTACTGGGTATTTTTTCTGCGGAAATAATTAAAAATAACTCTTACAAGAAAAAATCTTCACGGTTGTAACATTTCAGAGGAGTTCCCCTGTCTGTTAATTTAAGAACTAAAGGATTTCCAACTCCACTAATCAGCTATAAGGTGTCCCTTCCAACTGTATGTTAAGATAGAAATTAATACAAGGCCAGCATATCTAGGTATATGCATCGGTGTTCTTGGACACGAGTATTTCAGCAAGCTGCGAGCTAATACAAACATATTTATTTTCTTAACTCTAGGGTGACTTCTTCACCCCCAGCTGCAGACGAACGTGTAGTGGACTTTTGGCTGGTTTAAAGGGATGCTGCCAACACCAATCTAACTCCAAACCCAGTTTAGGGCAAGGAAGCTTCCACGGAGCCTCAGACCAACCGAAATATTCCCATGATTAAGTCAGTTAATTCCCATGCAATGAGTTATTTTTACCAAACACATCCCTGCAGCACAACCAACCCAAACACAAGCGTTGAGAATGAGACAGTGAAAAACAAGTAGAGTAAGCCCCTTTTCTAAAAGAAAACATAACTATTGGGAAAAGAAGCCTATTCCATGTAAGTTCTTAGTTGCCCACAGAAAATCCCCTTTGCTGGGTTTTTTAAAGCTGGGTTAACTTGTAGCTTTCAGAGTTTGTAATTAAATGGGCCCTAAGAGGTCAATCAGCCCCTGCACACCCATTATCCAGCAAGAGGCCATTTATGTGCTCGGCTTCCCCCAAGCCCCCTAACACCAGTACCAACCAATGCATTAAAAGTGCAGAATAACCCAAACCCCTCATTTTAAGCCTTGAACTCGAGGTTTCCCACAGCCCCTTCAGTTTCCCGACGTTTCGACGCTGCAGAACCAAGGCAAGAAGGGGGAATGTTTGCAGTGCCAGGCTTGAGGAGCATCCCTCCATCTCCACACAAGTCACTGCGGATCCATGGCACTGACCTTACATGGACGGTGGCAAGAGAGGACTTCTCCAGCACAGGGAATGAAGCCATTAGGGTGTTTTTGTTATAATAAGAGGAGTCTGTGTGTAGGGGCAGTCAGTCTGGAGAAGAGGCTCAGCAGAGACCTTATTGCTCTCTGCAACTCCCTGAAAGGAGGTTGGACTGAAGGGATGGTCGGTCCCTTCTCCCAAGTGACAAGGGATAGGACAAGAGGGAATGGCCTCAAGCTGCACTAGAGGAAGTTCAGGCTGGATATTAGGAAACATTTTTTTACAGAAAGGGTGGTCAAGCATTGGCACAGGCTGCCCAGGGAGGTGGTAGAGTCAAAAAAGTGTCTGGATGTGGCCCTTGGGGACACGATTTAGTGGTGGACTTGGCAGTCCTGGGTTGATGGTTGGACTTGATGATCTTGAAGGTCTTTTCCAACCAGAGTGATTCTGTGATTCTGTGATTCCAGTTAGCCTCGATGGGCATCCCAACGCCCCGAAGGCACCTCGGGACGAGCTCCGGGTCTGTGCCACAGCCAGGGAAAGCGGAGCAGAGGGGATGAGAGGGTCGGGAAGCTGCACACCCCTTGCCAGGCCAGAGGAGGAGGGGGGCGGGCACACACAGCGCCGTTTGCGGGGTGCCAGGGGCTGCCCGGCGGCGGGAGCGCTCCGGGGCACTGCGGCACCGCCGCTGCGGAGTTCACCGGCGGCTGCGGCCGGGGAAGGCGAACCCGGCAACGGGCGCCTCGACGGGACCCAGCGGCGCCACCACCACCCCCACCCCCCCCCACCGCG
>VZRW01013744.1:8818-25834 GCA_013398125.1 Aegotheles bennettii | reverse complement strand
TCCCTGCCCTCAGGGGAGTCCACAGCTCCTCCCAATTTAGAATCATAGAATCACTCTGGTTGGAAAAGACCTTCAAGATCATCGAGTCCAACCATCAAGTCAGGACTGACAAGTCCACCACTAAACCGTATTCCCAAGGACCACCTCCAAATGTTCCTTGAATACCTTCAAAGACGGTAACTTCACCACTTCCCTGAGCAGCCCATTCCAATGTCTGACCACCCATTCCATAAAAAAAAATTCCCTAATATCCACCCTGAACTTCCCTTGGCAACTTGAGGCCATTCTCTCATCCTATCGTTTGTCACTTGGGAGAAGAGATCGGCCACCCCCTCACTCCAACCTCCTTTCATGTAATTGTAAAGAGCCGTAAGGTCTCCCCCAAGACCTCCCTCCTCTTCTCCAGACTAAACAGCCCCAGTTCCCTCAGCCACTCCTCAGAAGACCTGTGCTTCAGGCCCTTCAGCAGCTTAGTTGAATCACCTGCATCGATCTGAATCAACTCGAAAGACCCAAATACTGACCAATCCACCAGGTTACACTGAGGCAGCTTCATTGTTTTAATGCTCTCAGAAGCTACTGGATTAATGAACAAGCAGTCAAGAAGGGCACATCCCTTCGTTCAGCACATCCCCACGTGCTGTGTGTGTATATATACATACCTGTTTGCATACTGTTTATATATAAATGTTTCATTCCTATCCATACGCTTCAGTGTGTGTAAGTAGTGCACACACACACATGCCACACTCAGCTGAGCGTGCCCTTGAGTCCTGCACCCTAGGGAGCCAGCACTGGGAATGACCCAGGGATTAGGAATCGAGTACAAACCCAGGATAATATCATAATAGCAATGGTAATACAAAAGTACACCAGTTTTTCTTTAAATAGGCCTTTTCTGAGCTCTTTCACATCCAGACCCACACACTCCCAGTGTCCTACCAAAGGCTTAGTCTTCCATCCCTTCCTTAAGAGAAGTGTTGGTGTCCATAGCCTGTCAGGGATTTTGGCATGAAAAGCAGCCAGGTACTGCAGCAGCATGATAAAAACCAAACCAGACACCGTTGTAAGAGATGAGTAAAGTGAGCTCACAACACAGCTGAGGGAATCCTCACTACAGCGTGGTGTGACAAATATCAGCCAGAAGTGCACAATTCCCAAACCACTATCTATATCCCTGCCTGAGAACAGATGGAGGAAAGCCTCTAGCTGATGCAAACTTGGCTCAGCCCACCCTGTTTACTGGTGGAGTCTCCATGAACACAGAAATTAGAGCTCCTGGTTGCAATCAGCCTGCTGGTTCAGCACACACGTTGGGAAACCTGGCAAAGGCACCCATCCTCACCTTAGCAGATGCACACGGGAGTGCCAGAAGGTGGCAAGAGCTCCAGTCAATGGCTATGGCTTCCTCAGAAGTCAATGGAGGTCACTGATGTGGAGCTCTTTGTAGGGGATGATGGAGCTCTTTGTAGGGGAGGCAGCAGCCTGCACCACCTGTTGATAGCCAAAATATCAGTGTCCTCCTCTACAAAGATGCAGGTTGAGGATGTGCTGGATTATTGAATGAAAGGAGATGGAGGAGAGGGTTTGCGTGCAGTGATAGGGGAGGTACTTCTAAATGCTCTTGGAGGGGCCAGTGCGTGGTGTGGCCACTGGTCCTGCCTGAGCACTGCCTTGAACAGTCAGGAGGAGGGCTGCCAGACCAACAGTAACCTCTGCAAAATGCTAATAAGGACCCAAACAACTCCCGTTAGGGGATGGAACAGCCATCTGCACTCCAGCATCCACAGAAAGACTTGTGCATCTTGGCTTGATACTTTGGAATCCAGCACGAGAGGCTTAGTCATAGGAGAGGGTTATTTGCATCATTATGCTGTCAGACTCCCAGAGGAGTGTTCACAACGCTCTGTAAGAGGAAGGGTTTAAACAAGTAGAACTAAAGCAAAAACAAAGCACTGTGCTTCCTTTGCATGTCTCCTTTCACTGCCTGCACGTGGTGTTGGCAGTGGGAGGAGGGTGGAAGGCTGTACTGTACAGAACTTCGGGCTCTTAAAGCACAGACACAGAAAGGAAGGCCTGCAGCAGCAGTACAGAATGGGCTACTGTGTAAAAGCAAGCTGGGACAGCTGAAACCCTCCATGACAGCCCAGTAGAAGGCTGGTGTTCCAGGCTGGTGATGTCCAAGGGAAGCCCATGGCTGGATCTTCCCCAAGGACTTCTATGGCTTCCTCACAAGGGGAAGAGAAGGGGCAGGGACTGATCTCTGCACTCCTGTGACAGTGACAGCACTGGGGTGACAGCAGGAGCTGAACCAGGGCAGGTTTAGGTTGGATCTCAGGGAAAGGTTTTTCCCCCAGAGGGTGGTGGAGCACTGGCACAGCTCCCCAGGGCAGTGGGCACAGCACCAACCCTGCCTGAGCTCAAGCAGCGTTTGGGTGATGCTCTCAGGCCCATGGGGTGACCCTAGGGTGTCCTGCACAGGGACAGGAGCTGGACTCCATGATCCTGGACGGTCCCTTCCAACTCAGCATGTTCTATGATTCTATGACTCTATGACTTTACAGAGCTGCTGGTTTGCCCTGGGCTAGGTAACAGTCACCTCACTGCAGCCAAGCGGTGAATCCCTGTGAATGAGTGTCCGTGGGCACTGTGAAACCAGGTGTCTGGCACTCCAGGAGTGACCACCAGTAAGCAGGGCAGCCATTGAGGTCCCAAACCAACCCAAGGGAAAATATTGTGGTTCAGGATTCAGCTGTTAAAAGGGGTTGAGCTATAACTGCTCAATATAAGGTCAGAACATGGTACTGTCTCCCATTTTGAAAAATCAATATACAGAAATAAGGCTGACTGTTTGATATATCCACTTCACAGGATCACAGCATGTCAGGGGTTGGAAGGGACCTCGAAAGCTCACCCAGTCCAACCCCCCTGCCAGAGCAGGACCACCCAGAGCAGGGCACACAGGGATGCACCCAGTCAGGGTCTGAATGTCTCCAGAGAAGGAGACTCCACAGCCTCTCTGGGCAGCCTGGCCCAGGGCTCTGTCACTCTGACAGTGACAAAGTTCTTCCTTATGTTCACCCGGAACCTCCTGTGTTCCACCTTGCACCCGTTCCCCCTTGTCCCATCCCTGGCCATCCCTGAGAAGAGCCTGGCTCCATCCTCCTGACCCTCACCCTTTCCATATTTATAAACATTCATGAGGTCACCCCTCAGACTCCTCTTCTCCAAGCTAAAGAGCCCCAGCTCCCTCAGCCTCTCCTCACAGGGGAGATGTTCCACTCCCTTCACCATCTCTGTGGCTCTGCGCTGGACTCTCTCAAGCAGTTCCCTGTCCTTCTTGAACAGAGGGGCCCAGAACTGGACACAGGACTCCAGATGTGGCCTCACCAAGGCAGAATAGAGAAATTACTCTTCTAAGAGAAATTATTGAAGGTTCATAAGGGCCAGGTGCTGCTCCCAGTTAGACAAAGAATATAGCAAGGAAGACAAGTTACAGAATAAAATTCCCCCAAGTTTTTCGTATCTCCATGATATCAAGGCAATTTTCACAGTAAAAATGGCCAAGGAATCTTGAATCCTCTTCTGACAACCTTCCAAGGCTCAGAACTTGCCAGGTGCATGGCTGCTCCCATGGGAATTTGTAATCTCTTTAAAACCCAAGAACAGCAAATTCCACTGGAAGCACTGTGGAAGCACTGTCCCAGAGCAGAGTCCCCACATCTGGAATTAACCAGTAAAAACACAGCAAGTCCACTTCCAAACGAGGAGGCAATCACCGAATTACAGGGCTGGAAGGGATACTGAGGGGTCTTCTAACTCCACCCCTGTGAAAGCATCTCTGTCCCACCTGTTTGACCCCTTGAAGACCTCCTCAGTGCTGCAGGCACCACGCTCTATCCAGGCAAGGTGTTCTTTTCTCATGATTCACTATTTTTGCCTTTAGAAAGTTCTCCCAAATGACTGACCTAGATCTCTTTTACCATAATTTACACCTACTTCTCATCCTACCCATCACAGACAAAGAAAACTTGCTTCTCTCCTACAACAGCCTTTTAGATGCAGGAAGATTTATCATGTCACTTCTTACTAAGTTCCCCAGACCTAAAACACGGTTTCTTCTTGCCTGTTCTCTCAGGTTCTGTTGTAAGACCTCTGCTGATGCTCAATGTTCACCTTTGGTGGCTCTCACTTTAGTCAGCTTTTTTCCTGGATTTCCCTGTGCAGGAACAGCACGCAGCATGTTCCCAGTTGAGGCTGTACCAGTATGCTGAAGGATGGAAGGAACACCTGGTGTGTTCTGCAAGCATCCCACCTCTTTATATGTCTTGGTATGACGTTTACAGTGCCAGAGGATTTCTTTTGCAAGGCTACAACATGAAACCAAAGTGCCACCGAAGCACCTGAGATGCTCTCCCTTAACCAGAACTCTTATCTCCTTTATGCCAAGTGTCTTCTGCTAAAAGTGACTGCCTTTAAATTGCTACCTGCTGGAGACAATTTAATCAAGGATCTCCTTGATGAGTCACAGTCTTATTTTCTGATACCTCTACTTGGACAGCTAGGGCAGGTTTTTTTAATGTAAAAGTACTCTGTATACAGCTCAGCAGCTGAACGCTTCCAAAAGAATAAGTTTCCAGAAGAAACTGAAGGAGAGCAGAGAAAGTCGAGTCTATGGAGATCTTAACATTTGCCGTCTTCTGCATTGGCTGCAACTGTTAGCAGGAAGAGTTGTCAAATTCTGGAGAGAACATAAAGCTGACTTCCTAAGCAATAACACAGGTGTTCAGCTTGTGTTTGACCTACAAGGCAGAAGTCATCACCCCCCCGGGGCATCCTCCCGATGCAAGTGGTTGTTCACTGCCTAAGTATTTGAATAACTGTAATATTTACAAAATGGTGCTATTTAATCCCTTCCACCAGCCCTGAGCACACATGCACACATTAATCAGGAGTGATGTTGTGTGCATGGGTGGGAGCTGAGATCCAAATAAATTGCTGGTGGTGTTTTATTACAAGAAAACAAATACAAGACTAATTCCCTTGAAAAAAACCAACTACCCACTGGCTCACCAAGAAACAGCAGAAACTTCTCTAGGTAAAAACTTCTCCACTTCAACAGGGTTGGACTTGATGACCCTGGAGGTCCCTTCCAACCATAATGATTCTGTGATTCTAGGGAAATGAAAAACTGGCCCATCTGATCCAGGAAACTTTGATGCCATCGAGAAACGTTTCTAACCCTTCAGGCTAAGAAAATACACTTTCAGATGGGAACGAGTAAGGAAAGTTTCTCTGGGGCTACGTGCAAGTCTGCTGAGTGCTCAGTGTACACTTGAGCATTTGGGAGCTTTTCAGGAAAATAGAGGCTCCGAGTCTGTGCATTCGCACTGTAGATAACTTCACTGCTCACAGACTTTCCAAGCAGTAACACGTCCAATTGCGGCTGTGACTTAGGGCTGTGGGCATGCAAGAAGCTAATGAGAAACACACAACTTTCACTTCACTATACTGTAAATTTTTAAGTAGTGGCAACCCAAAACAAAGGCTACACAAGGGCTGAAAACTCCCTCCCAAAAGAGTTCAGTATGCCAAGGGCTGGGAAGAGCAGCTGAGTTGAGTTTGACTTCACACACTTGCTTTAAGAACAACAGCAGCTCGGGTCTGTGAAGAGGTGCAAGATCATCTAAAGCAGGAAGACGAGTGCTTTTCGAGGAGCAAAATACAGATATGCAAGAAGATGATATCCAGATGAAGTACTACCAGGCTGTTGCCATGCTATGCAATTGACATATTAAGCAAAAAATCCAAAGTACAGCATTTCCTTGTACTCTGATGGTCCCCAAGGAGGACTAGAGGAACAGATTTAAATACATCTCGGTGAAATGTAATGGAGAGAAAGTCCTGTTGAGACCCATCATTGGTTCTTCACCTAATTTGAGCTGTACAAATTCCGCACAAGAGCTGCCTGTGCGGGGCTCCCCCTGGGACAGGTTTACTCCACGTAGCATGCATTAAGGTCTGAAAGGCATGTTTACTATTGGCAGCTCAGATTAGGGGAGAGCCTGAGCTGTGTTTTGTATACTTATTTTCAAAGCAACAGCTTTTTACTCCTTTAACCAAGTGTATAGAACAGCTCCCTTGTGGTGTTGTCTAGAAATAACCAACAGCCCTGGATCCCAAAAAAAGGTCTGGAAGGTTTCTTCAAACTCAACTTACCCATAGTTAGGTTCTCTCTAGCAAAAGGTGGCCCTGGTTGAGAACCTTATTGCTTTACCAGTCCTAGTAGATTTGTCCTTTGACAAGCTATAAAAAAAGACTCTGCCCGTGTTCCATCCAAATTCATCGCTGTTTAGAGAAATGTTAATAAAAAGGGGAAAGTAAATCAATGAAGTCTCTTTATTGATCCTGAGAACGTGGAACTGCCATCAATAAAACATGGAGATGTTGGTTTATGCATAGGTGAAAGTCCTGGTGAGGGTGTGTTTGTCGTTCTAATTTATGTGCAGTTCCATCAACAAAGTATTTGTTATTGCAGTATTGTAGTTATTCATCTCCTGTTTTCCTCCCCCACAGCCAGAACATCTGCTAAAGGTTTCTGAATCTGAGCTCGTTGGGATAGGGCCCATTACTTTTACATATTTATGAACTGTGTGGTACACTGGCATGCATTCAGCAAAGCCTGCTTCCCAGGGCTCATGCGCATAAACCCCTACGGATTTATGTGTGATAGGTCCACATGTGCAGAGGTCACAGAGGGGGCTGCAGTCTGTTTACATCCAGAAGTACTTAAACTCCTCCTGCAGAGGAACAGAACTATCTGCTAACATCCCAGTGATGTGGGAACACAAAAAAAGGAAGAACAGGTGTTTATGGTGTCCTAAGGAACTGTAATGAAGAGTAATGGGATCAAACTGAATGAAAAGAATTTGTATCTGACTCCAAAACAATCCTCTAGCATCAAAATATTTTCAACTCTGGTCAAACAGTCCAAAAAAGCAAAAGCTACCATGCGTGTGCTAGTTGTAACAGATTGGACAAAGCAGAACACAGGGCTGGTTCTGGGGGTGGAAAAATGAACAAATAATTCATTTCTGATTTCTGTTTCAGTTCTGTTGCAGCCCGGGCTCTCATGCCAACACTCACACAGGCAGAGCTTTATACTGTTTACACACTGGAGGGAGTGTATTCTGCCGGTACTGTGCAGGGAGTGAACACATGTGACTCCCATTACCACGGAGGGAGCTGTGCTCAGAAATTGCCCTTGTGTGCCTGGATGGAGCAGAACTGTCCCTGTTTGCCTTTCCTGCTGGACTGCAACCAGTGCCTTCCCAAAGTCGAGGCTGTAAGACTTTCAAACCTCGTGAGAAAGAAAGCAGTCCATCTCCTCTCAACTGTGAGAGCCATCCATGCTCCAAGGATGATTTCTCTGCCTAAATCCATGCCACAAGCACAAACACAGCCTAGTAATCTTAATGAGATTACAGCTAGAGATGCCTTAGTGCTGCTGTCTGGCCAGGGAACAGAACAAGCACCAAATTCATCTGAGCACCAAAATCTGCTCAGCTTTCACGTGAGCAGGCTGCAGGTTGACTGAGATTTCAGACCTGTGGTGTACAAGATCCCTTTGATTCCTTTCCCCTTATATATTTCTGTATATCAAGATTTCAGACCTGTGGTGTACAAGATCCCTTTGATTCCTTTCCCCTTATATGTTTCTGTAAACACATTATTCTCATTTTTTCACAAAGCAGCATATTCTTCTCACGGACCTCTAGATTTAACTGGTATTTTTCAGGTGGAAATTTAAAACTGATGCTCACACTGCTCTGTAGCACAACTACATTTACAGTAGCCATTGTTAGCCATGCTAGATTGATCTTGCCATGGCTTTTGTATGTTTGACTACTGTATGCTTGACTATGATATCCATGTGCTACCACGGAGCGTGGGGGATCTTTGCCAACACAGTAATTCTTTTTATCAGCAGTTTATCTGATACATCTGTTCTGCTCCCTGGAATGAAATTGCTTGTAACTCTATCCTACATAGGGCAACTACTCTTTCTGCACCTGTTCCAAGCAGCACTTGATTTACTTACTGCTTAAACTCTTAATCTCAACACAAACAAGTCAGTCAGTGTGTATAACCGAGGCTGGAATAATGAATTTGATGAAAAAGCTGATCTTTGGATAGTGCTGTATCAGAGGACAACTGCTGCTATCGATGCATGCAGGTATGGATTCTGTGGTGCAAACTGCAGGTAGTGCCCTGCAGATTTCATCGAGCCTGCTGGGAGTGGGGAAGTCTGTAGCTCGTGCAGGACCTCATGCCTCAAAAAAACCCCAAATCCAGTAGCGGTACATTTATAGATTTTGTGTGAAGCCTGTTTAGAAGAGCTAGCACAAAAGAAAATTCCTCCCCTTAGAAACAAGAAAGCCCAGAATCTGAGTCCATAACAAGCAACAAATCACATTTCCAGCAGAAAGAATCAAACAATAAATCACATTTCCAGCAGAAGGAACGAGAGGTTGGCTGGGTCAGTACTCACGGAGCAGGGCTGTACAAGCGACCTCCTCCCACGAGTCAGCTCCTTCTGGGCAGGTACTCATAGCTTGCCCACCTCTGCCAGGGCAGGGGTCTAAATCAGAGCCCCCTCACTGCTGGCCATGCCCTGCATCCACACGGGTTCCTCTCCGGAGAGCTCACACAATTTTCTTTCTCTAGGCTTGCAAGGTAAAGCCGAAGGAAAAAGGAGATGGGACCTGGGATGCAAACCTCCTTCTGTAGGTCTTTCCCAGAGCATCTCGCAGGGTCTTGGGGAGGCTGAGTGATGATGGGTCTGGCTGCCAGTTCGTCACTGTTGCCATGGTAACGGAGCAGTGGTCCCCTGTGGCTTGCTAAGGGAGTGGCAATGGGAGCACGGAACATATTCATTGCCTCCTCCTTTGAGTGTTCCTCTAACCTGGGTAACCCACCCATTTCTTTAAAAAAGGCTGGTTTATACAGAAAGAGCATCCCCTGCCCCACTTTGGCACACACACACTTTGGTTACTCCACTCATGCAGCCCCACAGCATCTGTAGGTGTTGTTTGTACGGTGTAGGGAAGCTGGCATGACCCCCAAAGAGCCACTCGCTTCCTCTGGGAAACACCGGGCCATGTGAAAACAGGAAAAAATAAACCTGGTTCTGCTGCACGGCTGAAAAGCAGCAGGGACCCAGCACCATTGCCACAGTGCTAGGGGGGAGCGTTTGGGTTTGTCTTTCTGAGAAGGGGAACGAGCAGCTGAGACAGCAAAAGGGCATTTGTCTGCCAACATGAACGAGTGCACGTGTGACTGTGTCTGTGTTTGTCTGTGTGTCTGTGTCCCAGTGTGTCTGTGTGTCAGAGCGTGTCTGTGTGTCTGTGTGTCTGTGTCCCAGTGTGTCTGTGTCCCAGTGTGTCTGTGCGTCTGTGTCCCAGTGTGTCTGTGTGTCAGAGCGTGTCTGTGTGTCTGTGTGGCCCTGTTGCAGCTCCAGGGAAGCCCAGGGCAGGCAGAGTTCCTTTGTTCCTTTCCCTTCAGCTGTAAAATCTTGGCATTATCCTTTCAGAGCCTCAGTATTGCTATTTCCTAGGATATTTTCTTGGTAACATGGACATGAATATTACCAGTCCTGTTGGGCAGGACAGAGCAGAGCAGTGGGGTCCTGCAGCCTCCAGGCTGTGGTTGGGGAAGAAGCCAGGACGGGAGGAGCAGGTGTTATTTTGCTGGACAATGAACAATGCAGGCTTGTTTTGGAAAGCAAACCCTTGGAGAGTTAAATACCACCACTTGTTTATCTCAGCCTATCTCATCTCCCTAATAAAACGTTGCTAACGCTTCTTTGTTGCTTTCCTTATTATTCTCCCCTAATGCCAAAAGCTTCTTTTAAGGTAATGGATTTCCACCCTCACCAGTGACACATCTGTGGGCACACGGGTGGCACGGACCAAAACAAACCCACAGAAGTAAAAACCACACATTCCTTGTCTTGACTGACTTCCCCATCCTCACTTCTAACTCGAGTTGTTGAGCTTTTGTCTGAGCTGGGTGAGATCCCACAGGGCTGGGTGAGATCCCACAGGGCTGTGTAAGATCCCTCAGAGCTGGGTGGGATCCCCCAGGGCTGGGTGAGATCCCACAGAGCTGTGTAAGATCCCTCAGAGCCGGGTGGGATCCCTCAGAGCTGGGTGAGATCCCACAGAGCTGTGTAAGATCCCTCAGAGCTGGGTGCGATCCCCCAGGGCTGGGTGAGATCCCACAGGGCTGGGTGGGATCCCCCAGGGCTGGGTGGGATCTCTCAGAGCTGGGTGGGATCCCACAGGACTGGGTGAGATCCCACAGAACTGGATGGGATCCCTCAGAGCTGGGTGAGATCCCACAGAGCTGGGTGAGATCCCACAGGGCTGGGTGGGATCCCACAGGGCTGGCTGGGATCCCCCAGGGCTGGGTGAGATCCCTCAGAGCTGGGTGGGATCCCACAGAACTGGATGAGATCCCTTAGAGCCGGGTGGGATCCCACAGAGCTGGCTCAGCTCCCCAAAACATAGGGGCTGCTTTTATAGGCAGAATTGTGTAGCACTACTTTAACATTCATTCTATCACTCTATCACATGATTTGCCAACTAATTTCTCAGTTCCATTTTAAGTTACACTGCTTAAAAATCTCACCACATGTTCAGAGGAGGGGGTTTTTCTTAGCAGGGGTCTGCCTTGCCTGTGGGTGTGTTTCTTAGTGTGTTAATGGATGTTAATAAGGTGAATCCAATTAGTACTTGCTTTCTACCTAGTGCTCAAGGCTATAGCTGGTTCACAGCCGGTTCCTACCAAGATAAGGTGTAGGAATACTCTGTCATCCCTTTCCTTCCCCTGCCAGGCCTGTGTCTCAAGAATGGGCTGTTGACTACTAGGGTTGTTTTTCTTCAGCTCTTGTTATCATAGTGTTATGTGCTGGTTTTATTCTAAGTGTCTCTGTGATCTGTCTTACATGATTTTTCCCCAAATTCTACTAATTTCAATTAATACCCTGCGTCACTTTCTCTGACAGCCTCTCATCACAACTTGCTGGGTAGGGACAAGCCTCCAGATGCCAAAATCCAAATATTAAAGATCCCATCACAACACAGGTTCAAGTGTTCTTTTGTCCCACTACAATCTGTAGTAGCAGAGGTGGAACTAGCTCAGAACAGCAGCATCAGCCAGAAGAGTTAAAAAAATCTTGAACCAGGTTCAAAAAACTGTGAGTGGGCTAAAAAAATCTCAGACTTCAAAACCAATAACAATTCAAGTAATTGTCTTTGCCGCTGCCTTTGGGCTCAGTTTTCCAGCCTTCCTCCAACTCTAGAAGGATTGTAATTTCATTTGGTTTAGAGACAAAGTTATGGTTCTCTTCTGCTCACGTGATTCTCAACCATGGGACTTGGAGAACATCACCGATGTTCTTGGAGAACATCACCAAACGCAGCGATGGCCATGCCAGCGTGGCTGGGACTGGGCACTGCAGATGTGTCTCTGCCAAGTGGGTCAGCCCATCTACAGCCAGACTCTGAAGTTTGGAGCCTTCCCATTAAAGATGCTGGATTTTAACAGCAGCCCCCCCACACCTCCTTGCACGGTGGCTTAGTGGCTTGTTCAAAATTAGTTATGAGTATGCCCAGACTTAGGAGCATCTGGTTCCACACAGATATGATGGGCTTACTAAAAATATGAAGGCATGTTATAAAAATTCATGTTATCATGGGGATTTTATGGCTGCTTCTTCAGTAATCTTACGTGCAGTAAGATCAGAAACTGAGTAATCTTACGTAGGGAAAATACCAGCTGGTACATAGAATTAAATGTATCTGCTCTGCTTTGCTGCTTCCCCTCCCCTGGTATTTTCAGGCTTGCCTTGGTGGAAAGGACTTGGTGCTTCTGGGTGTGACAGCACGAAGCCATTCAAAATGAAGCTGTCCTCTGAAGAAGACAATGCTGAGAAGGCATAATGCTGGGCTGGCAGGGGGTACAACAGCAGCAGAGGAACACAGCGAGGTGGCTGGGCTCAGCCTGCAGCACCGAGAAGCCTTTTTGAAGCACTGAGAAGCTTTTTTCCAGCACAGAGAAGCCTTTTTCCATTTGCAGCTTTATCTTCTGGCAGCCAGAGCACCAGCTAGAGCTGTTTAATGGGATCACGAGGGCTGCTGCACCATTACTTACGGAAGATGGTATAAAAATGACAGCAGCTAATAAGCACCGATTTCTCATCAGTCGCCTCATCAGGTTATTCCACAAACAGTTTCAGAGGCTAAAGGGCTGGAAAGGGCATTCTGGCTGCTGGATCCAGGCCAGCACAGAGAGAGAGAGCACATCCCTGCTCCTGGACACTTCAGTCTCAACCACAAACAAAAAAGGGAGCTACCCTCCATGTTGCACCCACGGGAGGATGCAGATTCCAGAAACCGAGCTGGAAGGCCAAAGGCACAGCACATTCGTTCCTCCCAACAATTCAGAGGCAAAAGGAGAGGGAACATGAATGTTCCTTTGTCCATAAATGTCCAGACCACATTCCTGGTTGTGAAGCTCCCTCACAGAAAAGAAGGCTTTGTCTGGAACTCGTGACTGAGGACAGGAGGAAAGCATTAAAAAAAGCTTGGTGGACCGGGGTGGAAACACCCCTTTAATTGAGGAGTTCCAAGGAGGTGTCCATGCATCCGAGGGAAGAAGCTGGCAGAAAGTGGACAGAGATGCGTGTGTGGTCCGAGAGCAGGATGAGGGCAGGGAGTGTGTGTTTACACTGTTTGTAGTGGGAGTGCAGGCCATGCATGTGAATTATAGATGTCAAAGCTGAAAAAGAGCTTGTTGGCCTTCTCACTTTTCCTTTCCAGTTGAATCTGCCACTCCTTGCACCAAAGGATGCAGTATATCTGCCCCAGTATCACCAGTCACTGATCAGGCAATTCTGGCAAAACATTTGACAAGATGGGTTCTTTCAAACATCAGGCTTCAGGTTTGCTTTTAGTATCACTATCCATTTTTTTAAAAACTCATGTTTTTTCATCCTAATCTATAGTAAACCTTGGTACAATGCTGGTAAAATTAACTCACAACCAGTTTTCAAAGCTACTAAAAAGTTATCACCACACTAAAATATGTTCTGGGCTAAATTATTTAGATATGTTATGCTTTTTCCCCAGTATTTCCACACCTGATTTTCATGGAGATCCTTGCTCCTGCTTGTCTATTAACAGCTGCCATGGTCATGTGTCTTATTGATGGCTTTCTGGAAAGCTCAGAAACTCAGCAATTTTATAACTGCATTATAAATAATTCAATCAACTGTTCTTCCCCACATCTCCTTCTCATCTATTAATGGACTTTCTTTCTAGGCAGTGTTTTCTCATCTCTCATCACCATCCAATATATATACTTGGGGGAGGAATGTAATTAGTTTTGAGGTCCTTCTGCCAAAACTTCCACTGGCTTCAGTCACAGATTCGCCTGAATGCCTGATTAGAGCTTGTAGGAGGAGTTGCTCCTATTTCTATACACCAGCAACAGGCTGGAGTGAGTGCACACAGGTGGGCAGTGGAGTCCCATGGGCGTTTGAACGCACAGACATTTTAAGAGAAGCATGAAAACGTGGGTTTATATGTACAAGGAGAGGAAGGTGAAGGACACAGGGGAAACCAGGCACAGTGAAAGAAGATTCCGTTGCACGAGAGCAGAGCAAAGTGAAGATTTTATATGATTAAATCATGTTAAGCTCTGTTTCGATGGGCTTTTTGTTTTGTTTTGCTTGAAACTTTACAAATAACAGAAGAGTGGATTTTCTCTTCCCCCCTTTCTGTCATCAGACAGCTGTGCAAATAGTTGAGCATGTGATTGTGGAAGCACAACACTGAAAACTGAACTGTGCCAAGAGAAAGGTACAGGAAAACAAAAGGCAAAAGCCTTGAGTAGATCTAGCTGCCAGGATCTCTGTCCCCAGGGAAACCAGACAGAGGAGAAGGAAGAGAAAAAAGGAGAAGACTGATAGCTTTCATTGCTTCCAGTGACACTGTCCCAGGTCAGAAGGAAACACAGGCTTTTGTAGTCTTTTTGAAGGAGGGTAGCAAAGGTATCAGAGCAATTAGCAGTCTATTAAATCACGGCTTTCTTAAAAGGTTGTTGGCTTTATCGGCAGCATCAGCTGCTTGTATGGTACCTGCCCAAGATGCTGAGTTCTCAGGTTGCAGGTAAACTGCAAACCCGACTTACACAGTGCAGTAAATCAGTCTTCCAGTTTAGGAAATCAGAGCTTGGTCTGTGGTTATACTGGCCTGGCCTGGAACAGCTCTTCTTCCAGGAGCTTCAGGGCTTCATCAGCAAAGCAGTGATTCAGGCCAGCTGACTGAAAATACATCTCTTCACAGGTTCTCTCAGGAGTTTATGCTACAGAAGTGTGGGCAGCAGATGATAAAACAATCCTAAATCTGCCACAGCCAGGAATTGAGTTGCACAGCGCTTCTCTGCCAAAGGCTCCTTACTGCAGGGGGATGAATTAACCCATTAAAAAATCAGCTCCAACTTGCAGTATCCTCAGTGTCTTTTGCTTGCCACACTCAGCAATTCCTTTACATCAAATGACAGAAGAGTTTTGTCTTTCCTTCGTGCTTAGGGCATAGTTACGCCATAACCTACGGTTTTACCTTATCTCCCAGCAATGAAACTGCTGGATTTTGCAGAGGAATGTGTACAAATCCATCCTGCTGGTGAGAAATCAAAGGAATGAGATCTGCTCCTGAAGCTGGTCATCATTCTGTGCCCTGAAACACAGAGCTAGTGATACTTCTCAGTTTTTTTAGGCCCATATAACTGCCCAAGTTACTCAATCAAACACGAAACCTTTGGCTGTGCCTCCCATCCCAGAGAACTGAGCAGGTGGTTATTGAAATTGCAGTAACACACACACTGAGCTCACTGAAACCCTAGAGGAAGAAATTCTTCCATCAAAGACAGCACAATCATTTAACGACTTCAGGAAGCCTTCATACTCCCAACTTCCTCAAACCAGTTTCATTCTGCTTCCATTTAATTACCTGAATGATTAATTAAGCTTAATCAGCTAATGTTTTGCATAGTGCTTTGAATAGGTAAAGCACTGCATAAATCCTTGGCATGGATGGTTTCTTGGGCTACTGCTCATTTCACTGTTGTTGCTCTCTGTGCTCTTCCCATTCTTTTTCATGTTCCCCTTCATAGGCAGAGGCCACGGTGAAGCCAGTGCCACCTATTTCTAGCCCAAGTTACGTGGTCAGCAACACCACCCTGCTGTAGCTGTTTCAAGGTTCTAGCTTTTCTGGATTCACCACACGCAGTTTTATGGAACCTGAGTCTTTAGTGAAGACCTTGAAGCCCACAATCCACTTAACAGCACTTTCACCTCGCCACCAGGTTCAAACTCCAGCCTGGCTGCATCTATGGTGGTGCAGCCATGGTTCATGCAGCCTCCGAGGCCAAAGAGGAGGCTTGTCTGCAGCAGAAAGCACTCTCCTCAAAAAAGGTCTGAGGCCACCTCCCAGCTTCTCCACAGTATGAGCCTGAGAAGGTCATTTACAAGCAGATGTACAAGCACTGATTTTGGGTGTCTCACGTTGTGGTTGTTTTGAGACCAGAGACATGACTTTAAAAACCAGGATGTACCCATCCCTCCCACTGGAATCATTGTCTCTCCAAATCCTGTGAGGCAAACATACAAAATATTGGGTTTGTTTTGTTTTTCTCTAACTGCCAGCCATAAAAATTCTGCTTTATAATTGAGAGTCAAGTTCTTTCCTTCTTACTCACAAGCAACATTCAACAGGCCAAAACAGGCCACAGGGATGCCAAAAATATAACTCTTTGGAACTTAGTAAACAATTTTGTTGATACTGCTGAAAACAGAGCAGAATCATTTTCTCTTAGTGCGTTGGCTCCTCAGAGGTAATGACAGCTCATTTCTTTGCAGCACTGAACTCGGCAGAACCAACTGTGAGTGGAACCAGGGCAGGCTGAGCTGCTGAATCTCATGATCCACCTCTCATATTCCAGTTTACTTTAACTCCTTCTAGGGTCTCTGTAGCAGAAGACCAACTCATGCTCAAAGACACCAAAGCAGCAAAGGACAAGTCCAGAAATAAAGTCCCTGTAATGTTCCTTTCTTCCTTGCCTATGTCACTGCTAGACTATTTCTGAGCAGAAACATCCATGCAGAGAAGGAAAAGAAGAGAGGAAAGCATAGCAACCACCATTCCATCACAACCCCCCTTCCTTCTGTACCCTCACATTGCAAACAGCTATGGGCATGGTTTTGACGGACTATGAATCCCTGCTTTCTTCTCATCCTTCTTGTCTTGGCCCTCACCAGCTCTGGAAGAAGGCTGCTAACAGCACCAGTTGCCAGCCAGGGTGGCCACACAAAGTGTCTCCTGGAAGTTCTCTGGGTAAGTCCCACAGGGGCGCCCAGGGTTTGCTCAGCACAACTGCCAGTCACAGTCCCCAGCGCTGAGAAATGATGATGGGATCTGCAGTAAGTCAGCAACTGAGGAGCGAGGAGTCAGAGAACAAAGCAGAGGAAAAATCACAGAATCACAGAATCCTAGGGGCTGGAAGGGACCTCGAAAGCTCATCCAGTCCAACCCCCCTGCCAGAGCAGGGTCACCTAGAGTCCATCCCACAGGAACGCATCCTGTCAGCCTGGTCCAGTGCTCTGGCACTCGCACAGGAAAGAAGTTCTTCCTGAGATTCACATGGAACCTCCTGTGCTCCACTTTGCATCCATTGCCCCTTGTCCTATCATTGGTCAGCACTGTAAAAAGCTTGGCTCCATCGTCCTGCCCCTCACCCTTTACATATTTGTAACCATGGATGAGGTCACCCCTCAGTCTCCTTTTCTCCAAGCTAAAGAGCCCCAGCTCCCTCAGCCTTTCCTCATAAGGGAGATGTTCCACTCCCTTCATCATCTTTGTGGCTCTGTGCTGGACTCTCCCAAGCAGTTCC
>VZRW01013739.1:0-12835 GCA_013398125.1 Aegotheles bennettii | reverse complement strand
CTGTGTTATGAGAGCAATCCACCAAAACCCAGAACCAAATAAACCCAGCTATATGGCATTAGTAGTGAATTTGGCATCTATATCAAATATATTGCCAGGGCAACCCCAAGCACAGATACATGATATGCAGAGAATGGATTGAGAACATCCCTGAGGAGAAGGACTTAGGGAAGTTTACTGATGGAAAGCTCAACATGAGCCAGCACTGTGTTCTTGCAGCCCAGAAAGGCAACTGTACCTTGGGCTGCACCAAAAGAAGCGTGACCAGAAGTTTGAGGGAGGTGATTCTTTCTCTCTATTCCACTCTCATGAGACTGCGTCTGAAGTACTCTGTCCAGTTCTGGAGTCCCCATCATAAGAAGGACATGGAGCTGTTGGAGCAAGTCCAGAGGTGGGCCACAAAGATGATCAGAGGGCTGAAGCACTTCTATTAAAACAGGCTGAGTTGGGTTATTCAGCCTGGAGCAGTGAAGGCTCTGGGAAGACCTTAGAACACCTTCCAGTAGCTGAAGGGAGACTACAGGAAAGCTGGAGAGGGACTTTTTGACAGGGCATGTAGTGATAGGATGAAGTGGAAGAGTTTCAAACTAAAGGATGGTAGATTTAGACTAGATATTAGGAAGAAGTTCTTTAGTGTGTAGGTGGTAAGACACTGGAACAGGTTACCCAGAATGGTTGTGGATGACCAGGTTGGATGGGGTTTTGAGCAACCTAGTGGGAGGTGTCCTTGCAAGGGGGTTGGTACTAGATGATCTTTAAAGTCTCTTCCAACCCCAACTATTCTATTATTTTATATATCAGAAAACTAGAATATGAACAACAAATATTTTCATTTTCTGTATAGAAGAGAACATTCAACCTTCTGGATTTTTCCTCCCTCTTGTTGGAATATCACAAGCAGGCATACAATAATTCCACATGTCTTTACTAATGTATCTTTTACAGCTGTTCAGAGATTGTGATAAACTGAACTTACTCATTCTTAAGTCTAGCAACATCTTATACTCAGTTTTGCATGTAAATATAGGCACAGGATAGGAACTTGGGTATGCCAACAATACACACTTCTGCATTCTTGAACACACAAACAGAAATTAAGTGTCTAAACAGATGGAAAAACAAAAAACATTTTTATATCTCTAATTGAATACTAAAATACTTACAAAGCACTTCTACATTTGTATTAGAATGGTTTTCTCTTGGATACAGCAAAGACAGATGGAAAGTGGGTAATTCACCAACCCTTGTTTACTGTACCTTTGAAACCTTTAGTTATTCATTTGTATAAAAAAAAATATCCACAGGCTAGTTTTTAGTCTGACATCTTCACTGTGTTAACATTTTTTGAAATTGTCTTTATGGTGAACATACAAAAACCTTAAACATCTGTGAAAAGTGTGCCTCTTTTTGTTTTTTCTAATGTTCAGAACCTAAAAATGAGAAGTGATTCAACAATAGGTGACATGTAGCTTTTACCAAACGACTCTTGAACATTCCCCAAGCAACACTATGGCATGTCCAAATGACCAGTGAACAATATTCTGAAAATTAGGCCTACTTGGAAAAAGGAACATTTAAAAATCCTAAGGAACAATTTTTCCCCACTTATAAAATAAAGTCACGTTTATTTTTATGTAATGTTGTAGCTTAACATTTTGAAAGAAAAAGCTTTTATGCTAAAAGGAATTGAACACAGATGAAGGCAGAATCAGCACTGTCTAAAAGTCAACAGGTGAAAGTGGGTGTAATTTAATGTGGTTTTAAGTTCCAGTATGTAATTTAGATAACTAATGTGTTGGAGAAAAATGCAGTTTTCTTTGTAACTAGTTTCTTTAAAGGCAAATTTGTCTTGAGAGTTCTATATTAAATAATATAATTCTGCTTGCTGGGAACACATGTTTCTCCATACTCTCCTGACTCTTCTTTGCTGTGTTTTGCTCTAGCTTTGAATCCTCTGATGTATTTGCTGTGAATTTTATAGGGATATTTAAAATATTTTAAATTCAGGTTCATAATATCTGATTGTAGTTACAGTGATTCTTATGATTAGTCTACGCTTGGAAACACACAGAAGTATAATCTTAAAATTGCAAAGTACAATAATGAGTAAACATATAATTATCAAAATAATAAAATCCAAAGTATGTTAAAAATTAACATGACCTTCCTTGAACTTTACAGTTTTCTTAATATAGCCATACACTTGACTCCTACTGCAAAGTGTATGATTAAACTGGATTAAATACTTGCATTTGTTTCATTTGGAGATTACTTTGCATTGTTCTTGCTTTCCACTGTCCTTCAAGTGTAAAAGGAATTTTAAATATATCTGTTTTCTCAGGACTTTTGTATACTGTAGTAGAACACTGGTTCTTCCAGGTTCTTTGAGCATTCACGAGTTAAAATTACATTATAATATAAATGTTTTACCTATTGATGCAAAAGCTGGATGGAATGTCAAGAATAAAACTATATGTATATAATTAGAAAGCCATTTCTTTTTAATGTTTGGACAATAAATAAGCAAGTCTGAGACATACATTTTTTCCATCAATAGGCTTGCTTCAAAACAGATCAGTCCAGCATGACTTTTTTCCAGAGTATGTTTTCAGAGGGATGGGTTTTTAGGGAATGAAATTTTTTAGGGAGAATTAAAATTGTTTTAAATTAAATTTAAAATTAATTTTAAATTAAAATTGCTGGAGGGTAGGAAGTCTCTCCATTTAGGGAGAATTAAAATTGTTTAAGTGAACATCCTGGGCCTTAGCAACTAAGAACCAAGATACTTTTAAATGGTAAAAATCCTGTTTGATATCTTTTTTTGGTTAATACATTTTTAGGAGGAATTTAGAAACATTGCCTGGGAATTTAAGGATTGTGTGAAGGAAGCGAAAGCTCATACGAAGCAAAGACTTACAAGGGACAAACATAGAAATAACTTGTTACAAGACAATAACTTTGTTACAAGACAAACATAGAAATAACTCATTAAGAGTTATAGACTAGATAAGGATAGTTAAGTGAAAAACACACATTCAACTTCTTGTTCAGATCATCACTAGATGTAAGTTTTATGTTTGTCTTACTTTTCTAAAAAGCACTTTAAAATTATTGGATAAATTAGGAAACAGTTCATTATATCTGAGAAAACGTGATTTGTGTGACTTGTTATTTTTTTTTTATCTGTACTAGTGTTTTTACTAGTTTTTTTTATCTGACTTTAGTAAAACATTTCACACTGTGTCCCACAGCATTCTCCTGGACAAACTGGCTGCTCATGGCCTGGATAGGTGTATTTTTCGTGGGGTAAAAAAACTGGCTGAATGGCCGAGCCCAAAGAGTAGTGGTGAATAGTGTCACATCTATTTTGTGAACAGTCATTATTAGTATCAGGGCCAGTGTTTTTTAATATCTTTATTGACAATCTGGATGAGGGGATCAAGTGCACCCTCAGTAAATTTGCAGACAACACCATGTTGTGTGGGGGTGGGAGTGTTGATGTGCTGGAGGGTAGGAATTCTCTCCAGAAGGATCTGGACAGGCTGGATAGATGGTCTGTGGCCAGTTGCATGAGGTTCAACAAAGCAAAGTGCCAGGTCCTGTACTTGGGCTACAACAACCCCACGCAACTCTACAGGCTTGGGGAAGAGTGGCTGAAAAGTTGCCCGGCAGAAAAGGACCTGGAGGTGCTGGTTGATGGCTTGTTGAACATGAGCCAGCGGTGTGCCCAGGTAGCCAAGAAGGCCAATGGCATTCTAGCTTTTATCAGAAATAGCATGGCCAACAGGGCTAGGGAAGTAATAATTCCCCTGTACTCGGCACAGGTGAGGCCACACCTTGAGTATTGTGTTCAGTTCTGGGTCCCTCACTACAAGAGAGATACTGCGTTTTTTGGAGAGGGACCAGAGAAAGGCAACTAAGCTGGTAAAGGGCCTAGAGCACATCTTACGAGGAATGGCTGAGGGAACTGGGGTTGTTTAATCTGAAGAAGAGAAGACTCAAGGGGGACCATATCACTCTCTACAACCACCTGAAAGGAGGATGGAGTGAGGAGGTGGCCGGTCTCTTCTCCCAAGTAACAAGTGATAAGAAAAGAGGTAACACCAGAGGTACCAGAGGAGGTTTAGATTGGATGTTAAGAGAAATTTCTTCACTGAAAGGGTTGTCAAGCATTGGAATGGGCTTCCCAGGGAAGTGGTGGAGTCACTGTCCCTGGAAGTTTTCAAAAAACATGTAGATGTGGCCCTTAGTGACATGATTTAGTGGTGGACTTGGCAGTCCTGAGGAAATGGTTGGTTTTGATGATCTTGAAGGTCTTTTCCAACCTAGTTGATTCTGAAATTCTGTGATTCTGTGATTTAGTAGCACATATGAGGTCTCTTTCCTGTTGGTAATAAAATTCAGAGTAGCTGATTTGTCATAAAAAATAATTGCAAATTATTTTCTCATTGAACAGAAGAGTCAGTGCTATTAACAGAAACTAATTTGAGGACACTACCGACTTCAGTTTAGTAGCTACAAAGTAACATCCATTCTGAGTGGTTTTCTGTGAATCAATTTAGGCTTAATGGTGTCAAGACTATTTTTTTGTTCTTGTCAATAACTCCTCACTACCACTGCTTCTGCTTTCTTAATGTATAGTCACAGTTTAAAAGAGATATTTTAGCATTGCGGATTTCATTGTCCTATTGTTCGTACCTGTTTACACTAGGTTTATGTTTTGCTTATCTTTTCTAAATTCCGAGGGGTTCCAGTGATAAAAATACTGTAAGTGAGATAGCTGTCAAGTTTTCCACCTCCATAGCCAGCTATATTTAGACCTGGCATGCATATTTTTCTGTCCCTCATACTTTTGTGGCTGGAGTTCTGAGACTTTTCTATATAAATATGTTCATGTTCAATACTTAGTCTGGGCATTTAGGGGATAGTGGCATATGCATAATAATACTAAATAATCCTGTTATTTCAAATTGATCAGAGCCTTTTGAGACAGCCAGCTCTTGAGTTTTGTATCTGTATTGATTTTGTACATTTTCAGTATAACAAGCTGTCAATCATTAACTTTTGAAAACAAATATAGCAACATATTTCTTCACAGTTGCAGTACTTTTTAGGGCTTGCTTGTTCTAAATTAGTTTACAGTTGGTTTCATTATGAGGAATCCTTCATTGTTGTTTTTTGGGGTTTTTTGTTTTGTTTATTGAAAAGAGCAGCCCTGAAATATCATCTGATTTTCCTGTCAGTGACGAAAACTTCTATTTTTTTAAATGTTTTTTTTGATTAGCAAGCAAACTCTCACTGCTGATGGGCATGCTGTGACTTATTTTTGCAAGAGCAGGCTCATGACTTGAAGTAATTTAGTTTCTTTAATGAAGAATTGTATCTGTTCAGATCTTGAGTCCCATCTGTTTCTATCTACACACTATTATCACACAGCTCCTGAAAACCTTACTTACCCTAGCAACCTGACATACTAGAAAAGATACCAGGATGTGGATACATGTGTAATAGCAGCTCTTGAAAGGGGGTCCAAACAACAGCATCCAGAGGCTACACACTGCCACTCGGTACTGCAGAGTTTGTTAAACAGTAGTTGCTTAAGATGCAAGTAAGTTTACCAATCCAGAAATCACGCATGCCTTTTGAGGTGGGATGTTTGTGGGGTTTTTTTGAGAAGACTTTTCCACCCTCAGTCTATTGAAAAATATGAATGTTATTTGTAATCTTCTGATAGATCTGGGGAAGAATTTACTGCAGCCTTTAGTGTACACCACAATTAATTAGTTTTGAAACTGAGTAAGACATAAAACTAATCTGTAAACCCTGTCAGGGTATCTCAAAAATATGAAGAGTAAGGGCCTATTAATACTTCCTTCAGAGAACGACTGACATATCTTTAGCATAAATAATGAAAGCTTGTAAGTAATATGACACTGTTTGTCTCAGTTCAGTCTAAATTAGGCTGTCCAAAACGAGTGATGAGCAAACATTCTTAATGATGAGAGTGGAGTTAACAGAACTGTTTTGGCTAGTAAGCAAATATGAGTTCTAAAAAACATAAAATTAACTGCAAAGCTACAGTAAGGCTCACAAGGAAGGCCAGTTGTTAGGGTTATGAGAAATGTTCTTAGTTGCCTCATAACAGACAGATTTCCAGCCTTCTGCTAAAAATGCCACAGTGGAAGATGTCCAAATTCAGAGGAATAAGAACTAAAATGGAACTATAGCTTTTGGGAAACAAAAGTTTGGAAAAAAAGAAGGCAGTTTAAACCCATGTGAGATAAGAAACAGCTAAAGAATTATTTGCTGTCAAATATTAGATATTTCATTCCTCAGATGAGCAAATGTAATCAAAAATAAGAACTAAGAAATATGGTCAGGTTGCTTATTGGACAGAAGTACTACTGTTCCATTTAGTTTGTTGTGACATGTTTATTGGTTTATTACCCTACAAAAAATTCTATCATTATTTCCTAAGAATTATTTCCTAAGAATTATTAAGTCATCTTAGTTTAAGTACCTATTTACCTTATTTCCCATTCTAGCTCCACTTTGTCTTGTTTTATGATTTTTAAGTTATTTTTTTTATTATAGTTGTTTTTTTTTACTGTTTAATATAGAAAAAAGTAACATGCTTTCATTTTACTCTGTCATTTATTCCATGGTGCTTAAAATGCTGCTAGTGCTTCTGTGGAAATATATTTTCAGGACTACATTCGAGATACATATAATAGGAGAGAAGCAGAATTTCCCTTGTATTACAACACTAAAAATCAAGCAGAAAATCCCAGTCAGCCATTAAGAATAATGGATTTGTGGATTAAGAAACCAAAGATGATGAAATCTCAAGCTAAACAGGTGAAGTAACTGCTTGCTTATTTCTTATGATAAAGACTATATGAAGTAACTCAAATGAACTTGAAATTACCTTAGAGTCAGCCACTTACTGAAAGCAGGAAATGTGATATATGTGTCAGGAGCAAAGTTTTCCATCAACAAATAATACTTTATAGTAAAACATGAAAAATACAAAGAAGACAACCTTATTTATGGCACTTACCATTTGGAATAAAGATGTATTCATATGCATTCATTAGCTTACAAGGGATTGCTCATGTTTTAAGCAAAGACAGTGTCCAGATTAAAGCATAATGAATTTTGGCATCTCTCACTCTCTATCTCTGTCTCACCTCAAGAAAGAAGTTTGGAAAGTAAAGAACAGGGAAAAAAACATTCTCTTTCTTCTTTTCGACCTAGTTCACTATGAGCAGATTAAAGCTGTGTCACATTAGTCATGCTAGTGGGATACTAGTATGAGTGACATTTCTACTACTGTGTAGCATTAGTCATGGGATCTAATCACTATCAAGTCTGCTGTTTCCATTTACTCAGGGTTTCAGTTCAATTCTATATAAAGCTGGTTCTTCTTTTCTCCAGAAGACAATATTTTAAAACTTGGTCCACTTTCTAGTGGGATATTATGACATGGGGCTCTTAGTCATGAGGTGGTTACAGGAATTTCCTTTGAAAACAGAGGAGATAAAATGTACAGAGTGACAGATGGTACAGACAGAATAGATGTTTCATTATAAGAAGAATTAAGTCAAGCATCTTATTTCAATTCTTCACCACTGTGCAGACAACAAAATGAACTGAATTCACATTGGTTTCAAAGTTTACATACTCCCAGTAAAATGGATTCAAGAGATCTTTTTTCACACTAAATAGGTAATCATGTAGATCATTTGGTGCTATGCCTTAAATTTTAAAAACCATACTCTAATACAGAAGAAAATGAAGTGAAATCCATTTTTCCCAAAATTAGCACTCAATTAAAGTAGCTGAAAACAAGTATAGACCTCTAGAAACAAAAGAAATAATAAAAAAAATAATTAATTAAGCAGCTACTCCCATGACATATAGGGAACTAAGCAAATGCCAAGTTGCCTAACTTCATTGAACTCAGTTATTGTTTCCTTTTTTAAAAATTTTATTTCAGATTTAGCTTCCAATGGCAGCTTCTCTTGCAGCAGGAACACCTCTTTTATAAAAAGCAGTAAGCATATTCCCCTTTTTTTTACAGTTTATAAGATTTATGGACAAATGAAGACAGCTAGAGCTGGATTTCAAAATGTTCTTGTCACAGGGAACTTGGCTTCCACATTTGACACCCGCCTTTAACATGCACAAGCCACTGGACTGCAAGGCATGCTGTTCTATTTCTGTAGGGGTTTGATCAATATGTTCCCAGGAATCAAGCCATCAGACCAAGTACTTATGCATTGAAAAAACAAGGGAACTAGGCTCTATTTCCTGAACTGCCTCTCATATTATACCAGATACTGATTAACAAGGTGGTAATAAATATCAGGTTTTAGGCTCAATTTCAATCTTATTTCCTTGTGTGTTTTTGGTTTTTTTTTTAAGTCTCGCTACTTGCAATTTCAGTGTTCTGCCCTTGTGTTTGAAGTAAATAACTTTCAGAAGAGGGATCCAAAGTATTGTAAAATGAAAGCTGAAAAAGTGGAAACAAAAAAATTCAAAATAAGACTTAAATCTTGTTTATTTAACAGTAAACAGGACTCAATACACAACACAACTTTGAAAATTTGCATTGTTTTTTACAGAAATGTGATACTTTTTGTGAAATATTACAAGACTCAGGAATGCACTCGAGGGCATTGATTTTGATAGGAAATAGTATCAGACTTTTATTAGAAATAATTCTATTAAATACATGGAACAATAAATGTAGAAATTAGTATGTAGCAGATGAATACAATGTGGAAAGTATTTAAAATCAAGTCACGTTGCATAGCTCATTGAGACTTTTTCTATTTGTGCCTTCCTCCAAATGCTATTAGCTTTAGAAGAGAAATCTCACACTTTCCTTTGTCATTTAAACCTCTAAGAGCTTGTTCAATCCTTAGGTAAAAAGAATATGAAGAAAATAGGAGGAACGTGAATTAAGTGTCGGAAGAGAATAATTCCATTGCAACGTGAACTAGTCTGAACATGCAAAAGAGACACTGTGGTGTTGTATAATTAAAAAGAAAACTCTTTCTAGATCCAGTAGCATTTCTCTGTACTTTTAGAATCCAAATTCTTTCTTTATCTTTATGCAGGTTTTGAGTTCAGTACAGTCATAAATTTTCTTTTTTAAAAAAACCCCGAAACTATAAGTAGTCATTACTTCAGTCTGAGAAAAAGAAAAAACAACTTTGAATGTCTGTGAGACACTGAAATTGAACAGTCGGACATATTATGACACTGAAAGAACCAGACTCTGACCACACAAACTTGAGACTAGAGCAAGGGGAATACAATTTTGCTACCCATCAGGAGCAAAATTAATTCAATTCCTGCCAGTTTCCATTCTTGAGTCCCATTGTTAGTGAATGTTTTCCATGAGTGTACAGTCTTCGTCCTTAAGGCTAATTGATATAGTTTGGGAGGGAATGGGAAGATCTTGTCAGTCTTACCAAAGACCTTTGAGCTCATCTCTTGACATCTTAACTGGTGTGTATGACAACATGTGGAAAAATGTCAGACAGAATTTATGCATAAAATGAAGACACATATAATCTAAAAAATATACATTTTTCCTATTCTCCTTGTTTCTTATTATTATTTGATTTTGCTGTTCTTTAGGCAAACTTTTCAATACATCCCTTGAGTTCACATCCAACTTTGATGTTGCTTCCCCACACCAGACTGGAATCCTCCCAGCAGTTATTATAGGACACTGCCTACTAAGGAACTGAGTAGAAAGAATTGAGGACACAAAACATTTTAAATCTTGCAACTCTGTTACCTTCACATTTCTTACTTAGTCATTATAATTTCTCCAGACCATTTACCTAATTACTAACTGATCACTTTTTACTCCCACTTCATGCTTTACTTTTTCTTCCTTTCTGCTACTAAATGTCTCCATTTTCCCATTTTATGACAAAAATCATCTTACTGTGCTTGATTTAGAACGTCCTTGTCTTGTCTACTCTGTAGCTACACAATCATGACAAAATGTAAATGAATGGTTGGCAATAGTACTGTATGCAGACATAACCTCTCCTGGTTTCATAAGAATTTCCCACAATGCATCTGTGCTTTTTTTTCCTACATTATCTTTTCCTTTACCTTCACAGAACATGACTGCTGTCTCTTCCCATCGCATTTGTCATCCTTCTTCAGATTTCCCTTTTTGGGGTCTTTCGAGACATACTATTGCTTACCTGTTTCTCCGAGACTCACACTGTAAATCTTTCTTGCTTTTCCTACAGGCATGGTACTGCACTTTGTCTCTCAGCAAATGCTATGCTGTATCTCTAGACTGTACTGAATACAGATGATACAAGGTCAGATGAGAGAAGAAGCATCACTATTCAATCTGTTTCATACCATGCATGTATGAGAAGCCTGTTAAGCTCCTGGTGGTGTGTACAGGCAAAGGAGAGTCTGTAAATGACATCTCCACACAGGGAGATGCCTGTGAACAGAACAGAAGAGAGGAGAGGACACATGACTGAAAAAGAAAGCTTAAGAACTGCTGAGTTCACTCTTCTGGTTTGTCTTAGTGTTTGTAGCCTTTTATGTTATGACTTGTATTTATTGTTGCTTACTTTTTAGTTATTTTTCAGTTTGTTCTCAATGTATTGTACCATATTTTACCGTACTCATTTTAGATGTAGTTTGTGTTACATTAGGTATGATTGCTTGTCACAGTTAAGTATAGGTGCTCAGAATATGAATAAACCAAAAAAGCCATGAGGTTTAAAACTCTTGTCATCACACTTTCTTCTCATACAAAAGCATTCTGATTACTGTATAATAACTAGACCACTGTATGATTTATCAGTTAGCTAAATTGTATACCTGCATTCATTTGCAACTGATATATATCCATATGTGATATTAGATAGAAAGACTAGTAGGATTCATATCACCTAGGTTTAGCCTTTCAAAGAAGTTGAGAAAATAGTGTGAGCCACCCATCCAAGCTATCTCTATCATGAATAGAGAGAAAAAAACTATTATTTTTCCCAGAGATGTTAGACAGCTATCTTACTAGAAAAATAACTGCTCCCCAAAAACTGTAATTTGTTACTGTAATTCTGTGATTCTCTATGTAGAGAGAAAATTAGAAAGGCAAAGGCAAAGCTCAAACTAAATCTGGCTACTGACATAAAAGATAATAAAAAAAAACTTGTACAAATGTATTAGTAACAAAAGGAGCGTGAAGGAGAACCTCCATCCTTTATTAGATGTGCAGGGAAACATGGTCACAAAGGATGAGGAAAAGGCTGAGGTGCTTAATGCTTTCTTTGCCTCAGACTTTAACTACCATACTAGCTGGCTTCAGGGTACTCAGCCTCCTGAGCAGAAGAGAGAAATAAGGAGGAGATTGAAGTTCCCACAATTCGGGAAGAAAGAGTTAGAGACCTGCTGCTCCACTTAGACATACATAAGTTTATGGGGCCAGATGGATTCCACCCAACACTACTGAGGGAGCTGGCAGAGGAGCTTGCCAAGCCACTCCATTATTTTTCAGCAGTCCTGGATAAGTGTGCAGGTCACAGAGGACTGGAGACTGTCAAATTTGATACCCATTTAAAAGAAGTGTAGGAAGGAGGATCCAGAAAACTACAGGCCAGTCAGCCTGACCTCAGTGCAAGGGAAGGTTACGGAACAGATCATCTTGAGTGTGATCACACACCATATGCAGGGCAACTAGAGATCAGACCCAATCAACATGGGTTTACAAAGGGTAGGTCCTGACTGACCAACCTGATCTTCTTCAAGCTTCAGAAACTTCCAAAAGGCACTTTAAAAACTGACCTTTAACAATATTTTCTTTGACTGTTTGCTGACTGGCAGACTGTTTGTGGAAATAGCGGAGTCCTGTGGTACTCCTATAAGGATCATAGAATCATAGAACATGACGAGTTGGAAGGGACCTTCCAGGATCATCAAGTCCAACTTCTGTACCTTTGCAGGGATCCCCTGGAGTCACACCATTTGCCTGAGAGTGTCCTCCTGAGAGATTGCAACAATGTAAGCAGTTTAGAAAAAGTTACATCTAGAATAAAGATCAGAGAGGTATATATAGAAAGAAATCTATTTTTTTTCTTTTGATTTTTTCTCTTTTCTTTGAAGGTAAAGTCAAACAAATTTTAAAACAAATATGTAAGTAACAAGGTAAAATTTACATAATGAACAAATTATAATTGGCATTTAAATTCAGTACATGCACTAGCATAATATATAACTATCAAAACCAATGTTTCCTAATTACCCAGGAGTCCAGAGTGGACTGTTTATTTAATTTACTTTTAATCACTTTATTTTGTAGTTTCTCAGCTGTATATGCAAATGACATACACAATGTCACCTCTGGCATAGGTGTGGGTGAAAGAAGGAAATCTACTAATTGACTTTTAGGCAGCATTGTTTCCCTCAAAGAAGTAGGCTTTAATTTGAATTTATACAGAGAAATAAAATGAAACTATAAATGAATTCTCAGTCTTTATGTTTTCACATGCAGATGTAAATCATAAAAAGCAAGTTGACTTATTTTGACTATGGTTATACAATTCTGAAATAAACTATGAACCTGGAGATATATTAAAGAAGTAGTAGTATATAGTAGTATACTGAGAATATTTAAAATAAAAAAAAATCTACTATATTGCAAGAAAAATCTTTCTAAAATGTTAAAATGTTACAACTTGAACAAAAAAAAACGAACTTTTTTGCCAACATGCAACACATCCATATTATCAGAAAAGAAATAACTATTCTGGGTGGTTATTTCAAGAAATCACAGAATCCTAGG
>VZRW01013738.1:44490-150658 GCA_013398125.1 Aegotheles bennettii | reverse complement strand
TTCTGTGATTCTGTGATCAGAGAGCAAAGCCGTTGACTTTGCTAAGTGTTTGCAGGTCAGACTGCAGGGAAAAATCCTTTCCATGCTCCAGCTTATGCTGGGGAAAAAAGAGAGCAATGCCCCACACTGCCCTCCAATGGGTCTCTCAGCGTGGGGATGTGGTAGGAGTGGTGTCACTAGCAGGGCAGGAGGACATAAGGCTGTGAGGATGCGGGGTGGTGCTGAGGTCTCATGGGTGGCACAGAAAAAAACACCACAGCTGATGGGAACTGCTGAGCTGTTTGCACCTGGGATGTACATTTTGGTTGCTGAGGGGGCCCTGATTGGCACCACAGCCTTGGCATCAGGCAGAGCTGCCATGCTGAATAGCTGTTGCAGAACGTGCTGAGTGATAAGAAATAAGAAAACAACCCAAAATAGCATTTCAGAGGTGTGCACAGTCCTGCTCAAAGCACTGTGAAGCCCACCACTCCGCTTCCTGCTCATGGCCTGCACCACCCCTCAGGGCTCCCAGCCTGGGAAACCAAAATGTGCAGCTCATCAGAAGTAGAAAATAAGGGGGCAGAGAGGGAGACATCACTTGCAACCTACCAAACAGCATCAGGACCAAGGGTAAAGGATGCAGGCACTGATGGGAGGGAGGGAGGGTGGGAGGCTGGATTCAAGAGGTCCAACCTTTGGACTGACTCGAGTTTTGAGCCACATTATGTTTCAGCAGGTCCACAATTTAAATAGACTGTACCTTTTCTGTCATATGGCTTTAAAACCACCCTGATTGTCCTGATTAAACACACACACATACACACACACACACATATATAAATAGAATCAACTTTATTTGGGAAATTATTTCTCTGAGCTGTATTACCCAAGGAATGTCACAGCAGGGTCTGATAACAGATCACTCAGGCTTGCATGTGGAAGAGCCTGAGGTTTACAGCAAGCCTTAGCATTTCCTTTGGTGACCTCCTGATTCTGAGCTCTGCATAGCCATCACCTGCCAGAGAGCCTCATGGTCCCTTATACAAAGGAAAATTGTGCTAACCCAGTTTCTATAAGGAAGGTAAAGGGACAAGGCAATTTTTTATTTTACTGTTGTTCTTCTCACAGGAGTTTCCGGAAGCACAAGGGTCTCCTGATGCTGTGTGTTCCATAAAAACACATTGAAGAAAGAGTGCTGGCCTTATGTGACCTACTGGAGCTTGGAGCCAGAACCAGGATTAGGACTCCAGTTCTCAGCTCCCAGATCTGGATTCTCCTTATTAAATGACACCTCATCATTACAATGAGATCATTCCTATTATTTAATTACATTCTCTTTGTTGCTACAAATCCTCTGTGTGGCAATCCAAGAACTTGCTTGCTAAGGTTAGCAGGAACATGGAGATATGCTTCCTGCCTCACAGTTAGATGTATATCACTGACATCTGGCCTGACATCAGCTTTTTCCTACTGCAGCCCCGGAAAAGCTGAACTCACAAGCATGCCCATACTCTGAGCTGTGAGACTGCCAATACTCACCTCCTCGTTCAAGGACTGAGATGCAGGCTGAATTTTGTAAACCCGTGGGATTTCTCAAAGGCTGCTTAAACCAGGAAAGTGTCTCCAGGGTCGAGGCTTCTGGGGATACATCCCATTTGCTTGTTGCAAATATGTGGCTCTTTATGGTGCCAGCCCAGAGGAGGTTCCCCACTCAAGGGGGGTTCATACATGCTGGGGCCTGACTCATTGCCCACATCTCTTTGGCTTTGTGCAAGAGACACTTTTGCCTCCATCTTATTAAATCTCAGAACCTGAGGGTGTAGAGATGCTACCTCCCGGAAGACCTGTTGCTTCTGGTGCTGCTGGTGCTGCAGCAGGGCCTGGTCAGCTTTTTGCAACTCATCATTAGCTCCTGACACATGGGGAAAATAAGGGTTCCAGGAAGAGCATTCAGTAGCAGAAATCTGGATGGGCTTCTTTTCAGGGCCCCACCACAACTTTGTCTGGGGACCAGGCAGAGGATTGGCAGCAGCAGCACCACAGGAGGATCACATGTTAACCAGTTAACCACCACCATTACAAGTTGTCCCACAAAGTGAAGAGCATTGGAGAAGACAAGTCTGGGAAGACTTCTTGGGTGATGGCTTCAGGCTGCTCCCAGATCTGCTGCATTTCACCGGCTCTCCCAGGGATGACTGGGGTTGCATTTTTGGCAGCCTCTGCAGCCCCAGGCAAGACTGGAGAACATTGAGTTTCTGGGTATGAGGCCATGCGAGTCACAGCATAGCTCGTGCGTGTAGTTCTGCCTGCCACAGCTCTTGCCAGCCCTGGCTACCAGGGCTACCAGCACTTCCCACTATGGGTCATGTTTCTCTTGGCACTTCCCCTTTGGATATGTTGGTATTCCCAGTAAGACAGCCCAGGTGCTGAGGAGTTTGCGTGATTTACCCATGGTGATGCTGAAGATTTTGGCCAAAGAAGGCTTTAATCCCAGGTAGGGCAGATCTACAAGTTTACAACTTAACCAATCACTCAAACATTCTTTTATAGCTTCTTTCACTTCTCAAATCTCAGGAAATGGTATCCCATATCTTTTTTACATTCCTCTTCTAGATGCCTGTAGCTATGGCACTTGTGAGAAACAAGTAAGCAAAGATGCCTCCTTGGTCTGAGTGTTAATTTTTCATCTCTGTGCCATGCCAATCTGGGCACTGGCACTTGCTAAGCCTGAGCAGATGCTCCTACTTCTCCCTTCCCCCACATTTTCACCACTTCATTACAACCTTGTTCCATGTCATCAGAAATGAGGCAGCAACCCCCCAGGGCAGGGCTGCGTACCTGGGCAGACTGGGAGGGTCTGGCATACTTTCCACTACTGAAATAATTAGCAATTAAGTCATTAATTAATAGCTCACATGGATTTACACCGTCACGTGAATCACTTTGTAATGGCTAGAATTAGTGAAGAATCCTCTCTTATGTTTAAGCCTAGAGTAACAATGCTAGAAAAAGACAGAACTCAGAGGCAAACCCTCCTACATCCCTGAGAGATGTGGAAACTTCCCATCACACAGACAGATGCTGTCTTTCCTCCACACATCTGGAGAGGGGCACTTTGATGCTGATGGTGGGAAATGTTCTTGGCTTGCTCTGACTGGATAAAAAACTGCTGCTATCTGAGACAGTGATTTTACCGTGTCTTTCCTCCCAGTAGTAACTGGGGTTGGAAGGAATCATGTACTGGGGGAGAAATGCTGCTCAGTAACTGCATCAGGGTGCGCAAAGAAGAGAAATATCATCCCGTTAGTATCCCGAGTGAATCTGCAATAGATCTAATTGCTCAGCTCCTTTGATTTCTCTTATCACCATATGAACTTGAGCCCTTTGATGGATCTGAGCAGCAGCAACTCAAAACACCTATGAAACCAGCAGTATGCTGGAAAATGAGAATGTAAATATCTTGCTTCTATTTATAACTTAATTCCTACCTTACACAGGCAGAGCTGGAAGATGTTGAGGTAGAGTCTTTGCTCACCACCAAATCATGTCCTGACCCCTCAGGATCTGAAAGGTCCGTGGAAGGCTGGTGAGCTGGAGGAGAAGTCGCTGAGCACTTGTCCTCCAATACCATCACTCATCAGCCTGCAATGCAAGGAAGAATGGCAGACCCCAAAGGAGAAACATTTCCACGTGGAGCTCAACACATTTTGTGCAGCACAGGGCACAAAGGTTCTTTGGGGATGTTGCTGTGTCCACATCCTGGCCTGGGAGACACTCAATGATACAGCTATAAATGCTGATTGAAGCAAATAAGGACTTTTTTTCCCTCGTGCACACAGAAAACAAATAAAAACCATGATGTAGTGTTTTGTTTTAAACCCACACCCTCTTTTTCCCAGAATAGGGAAAAGAGGAGAGTGAGTTTTACACATAAGCAAGTGCAAAACCTGCCTTCCACTCAGGTGGGGTGCTTGGTCAGTGTGTAAAAATCCCTGTTTTGCTAGGACATCATCTCCCACTAGCAACCAAAGGCAGAAATGTTTTGTGGGAAATTTCCAGCCAGTTCAAGTATCAGTTCACAACCCTGAGTTTAGCTACGCTGATTGATAGAACAAATAAGCCCAACAGACACTCTGATCCTAAGATAATATGGCCACATGCTGCCTCAGACACACAGGTTGACTCAAGGTCCAGAGTTTAAAATGTGTTTGACTTCAGCATAATAAAATCAAAGAGGACGCAAGACACCTGAAGCAGTACCACAATTGTCAACCCAGAGTGCTGCTGCACTGAATGTCACATTTGTGTGCCTGAATGTAACTGAACCCCTTGGGGTGTTTTTTTTTATGTACCTGTAAAGCAGTGTCTACATGCACAGCACTCTGTAAATAAATAATGCACCATAATAACGGTTAATAAAATATGCTGCATGATGGGGCAATTTGGCTGTTCGGCTGGATTGCTGCTGACAATTCAGAGATCTGATTTATGACTTTGAGTTCATTCTAGGAAATATTATACCATAGTTTTGTCATCCTGTTGCCATGTTTTTCTGATTATTTGTATATTTTTCTCCTGAGCAAAGCAAGTACTATTCCATTATACTACAGACTTGAAGTCAGAAGAAAGAGTCATGGTCTTCTCCTTTGTGTCCCTGTAATTTCTTGCCAAACTAGTGGTTTTCCATTTGTGGTCTGTGAGTAATGGTGGGTGTACAGGCTATTTCAGAAGGGTCTGTAAAGGTGACTAAGAACAGTAAATAGAGGGTTTTTTTCAGAGGTCTCTACAAGCTACTGGCTTAGACAATATCTCAGAAAATGTTGAAGTCTAGTTTGAAGATATCAGGGAGCAGGGGTCTCCTTGTGTTCATTGCCACCATCTGTTTTCATCTTGCTTTCCATTTGCATCTCTCTCCCTTCAGACCTCTGTATTTCATTTTGTCTTTGTCTGCCCAACAGGAGAGCGTTCTCCTATGAGAGATGTGCTGCTGTAGTGTGGTGGTTTGCAGCGTATAGCCCTGGGATGCCTGGCAGGACAGTGATTACTTCTGAGGCTTTCATGGAAGAGGCTGGGAAAAGGATATCAGCTGCCATTACGCTGGAATTTGCCAGTGTCTGCACTCTAAGGGGCAATTTACAGGGGTCACAATTCAAGAAAAGTGAAAAATGTCCGTCTTTGATAAACAAAAGATCCGAACTTCTTCAGAATCACACTGTGTGACAGATTCAGCAGTTCTCACCTCATTTTTTTCTACACTCTTCACAGATTTGCAAAATTCGTTTAAAAATCCACACACCACAACTGGGTGGTTTGCTTCGGTTACGCCTCATTAATCCTGCCTACAGAGGTAGTAAGATCTGGCCTCCTCCCACTGACCAGGTCCACTCCTTCATTGACAGATCACACGAGCTCTCCTCACCACAACATCCCTCTATAAACTCATGCCCTGTGGACTAGCATCAGGGTATCATGAACTTTCATGGAGCTGATGACCTGAAGTGGATGAAGAATAAATGTCTCTGGAATCCTGGCTTGCCTTTGTCTTTGGTAAGGTACATATTGTCCAATGAGTCAACTTCAGAGCTAGTCCAGTTTTAATTTGCCTGCCCTTATTCTTCACCCTTGCACCAATCAATGTAGTATTATCTGACAGAAGTGGTCTAGACCTTAGAGTCATCCCAGCTTGTCCCTCACATCTGCAGTGAATAGCGTAGTCCACAGTACCCACCAAACAGCTGCAGAAGCTCCTGCATGAAGGGCTGGCTGTACTTGCCTCCTGCTATCCATATTAGACTTCAGACTGGGAGAAAAAGAGTAAAAGTCCTATCTCTAATGTGTTATATAAACAGAGTAGACGAGACTCCAGGTGTCCACACTGTACTAGGATCTTCCACTGTCAAGGGGAATTCCTTGAAGATCTTGAGATTAAGACCATGAAGGAGGCTTAAGAGCTCAACAGTCCCTGCTAATGTGGCTCAGCTTCCTGTCCTCACATCTGATGACTTGTTTTATAGACTCACAGAATCACAGAATGGTTTGGGTTGGAAGGAACCTTTAAAGTTCATCTAGTACAACCCTCTGCAGTGAGCAGGGACATCTTCCACTAGACTAGGTTGCTCGGAGCCACATCCAACCTGACCTTGAATGTTTCCAGGGATGGGAATTCTACCACTTCTCTGGGCAACTTGTGCCAGTGTTTCACCACTGTCATAATAAAATATTTCTTCCTAATATCTAGTCTAAATCTACTCTCTTTCCATTTGAAGCCATTAGCCCTTGTCCTATCCTACAGGCTCACTAAGAAGTCTGTCCTCATCTTTCTTAGAAGCCCTCTTTAGTACTGAAAGGCCATAATTAGGTCTCCCTGGAGCCTTCTCTTCTTCAGAGATTGTGAGCAAAGTATTCTGACCAGGTATCTGAGATACTGTAATATCCAATATGCAATTACCAGCATTTCTGTTCACTCCTATCTTTAGTGGTTCAATTTTATTAGATATAGCTCTCCAGTGGATCTGAAGATGTAGCACTTTGTCTGGACTCCTCCATAGGGACCAGAGCTGGGCTGTCACAGTGGGATAGAATCATGGAATCAAAAATAGTTTGGTTTGGAAGGGACCTTAAAGATCATGTAATTCCAACACCCATGCCATGAGCAGGGACACCTCCCACTAGACCAGATTGCTCAAAAGAACAGACAAAAGATGAGAGGAGAGAGCAGGTGGGTTAGGAGACAGGTCTGAAGACTGCATCACTGGGCACACATTTAGACAGCAGTAGCAGTGAGCTCAGTAACCTCTGCTCAGGTTGCTGTTAGTGGACATCTAATCAATACAGTCAATGGGTTGTAGGGAGTGATTGGAGTCATTCATCTTGGCCTAAAGAAGACATCTGCAACAGCTGAGATAAATTATGCCCTGCATGTGTCTGTTTCTACTAATTGACTATGAAGGGGACCTTGAGGGACTAACTCAGCTGAGGACAGGTCTGAAGTTAGATGAGGTGAATATCACCTTCACTGACTCTGACCAAGCTTCCCTGTCTACCCCCAGATTCTTCCCTGTCCTCTCAGCTGCCCCCCTTCTACAAAGTCCATCCTCAAAGCCTAAAGGTCTCTTGCCACCACTCCTCTACTTGAAAGATTCCAAGAGCTAGCCAAAACATAGCTCCTGAGACAATTAGAAAAATGCTTCTTATTTCCACTTATGTTTCAGTTTTGTTTTTCTAGGCAAAGCAAACCAAGCAACTTCAAGTCTGCTGTCACCAGACACTGCAGCCAGCTTTCCGCTGCACCTGCTCCAGTATAAAGTTGCACAGTGACAATTCCGCATCAGCAATGGTGTTTGGAGATCTCTATCAAGGCAGGTGCTCAGCAAATGGTCTCCTTGTAGGAGTACCCCATTCTGCTAATTGCTGGCCCAAGAGCTGTACAACACAGCAACACAAGGCTTCACAGTTTAAGGCTCTTCATGGGTGAATTTAATCTTCTCCTGCACCTGAAAGTCTGTTTTAAAAATGTTGTCAGACATCTACACAAACTGGTGTGTGCCAACAGGTTGCGATATGAAATATTCCTGCTCACCAAACAAAGTCGGGTGGGGGGCACCCTGGGATATCTTTTCAGTGGTGTGGGTGAACAAAACCATCACAAGCATGATAGCAAACACCAGACAGACCAGTGCTCCTGCAAACTGCTATACCAGCAAGTATAGAGATGGAAACCAGAGCTGGACAACAGGGAGAGACTGCATTTTGTAAAGGAGATGGAGGTTTGATGTGTTTGGTCTTGCTACTGTACTCTTTTTTAGACGAAGAAAATACTTCCAACTGTTCTTTTGTGGCATTATCCTGAGACTGAATTTGGCTACAGTTTGCCTTTATCACATAAACTAGGGGGGTGTGCAAGTCTCAGGTCACAAGTCTTAGAAAAATGTCTCCTAGAAATTAGTTTGATCCTGCCTATACTTAGCTACTGCATTTAACCATAAGAGGGGATCATCATAACAGGCATTAGCAAAAGTACAGACAAGCAGAAATCTGCATCGCTAGCTAGAAGGACTCTCCCCTACCCACCTCCCCTCCCAGACTATTGAGCTACATTTAAAAACCCAGATCTGAGCTTCACAGCTCGACTTTCATGTTTGCTCACAGCCAAAGAGCTGAAAGGCCTTGGTTTTGATAAAGGAAGTGTGATAAAACACCTCCTTGGGCAAGAGGAGATTTGCAGTCTTAGCCATCTCATGGGCCGCATTTATTTGTTACTGATGCGAAAAAGCAGGTATTTGTTCACCCACTGAACCACTGCGGCATGGAGACAGATCACCCCCAGTCAGCCTTCGTTTGATGGCTCTTGTGACACAGCATCTCCCGTAGCCTGCAGACACAGGGGTGGGTTTATTGTTGGAAGCCAAATGGGTGCCCAAGATAAGCTTTCTCAAAGGAAAGCCCCTCTCTGATCCTGCTTTTCCACCGGTGGCACGTTAATAAACTCAGCTGCGCGTGGGCCATCTGTGCAGATCCCCGCTCCCGGACGTGGAATTCCTGCTCCTTGCCAACTTTCCCCTAAAGCTTCATTATTCCAATAAATCACGGAGCTGAGTTATGGGGCTCTGTTTGGTGGGGGCTGCTTTTAATTGCAGTTGTAGGAACTGTGGGAAAGCAGAATTAATGCCATATGTTTTTTAGGCTTTCGGACCAGTTGCAGGGTCTCGCTTTCAGTTTTGGCTGGGTTTCAAACATCACAGTGAATTTTCAGGTTCCTCTGTGTCAAGCCACAGCAAGAGGGGGAAGGGGAGGAGGAGAGATGGTGGCGGGGTGAAGGATGGTGCTGCTGTGTCGTGCTGTGTTCCTAGGGTGGAGAGGCAGAGAGAAATGAAAGGATGCTTCCAGAGGTGAGGAGAAGCACTCCAGGTACACTCCATCTGCTTCCTGGCCCTCAGCATGGACAAATAAGGCTGAAACTTGTGAAAAAAGGGGAACATGCTGAGAAAGCAAATGGATCATAAGGTGCTGTTTTTTTTCCAGACACTGGCTTTTCTCATGCTACTCCTTTCTCTGATTTGCCTTCCCACACTGCTCTCGGTGTTGAGTGATGCGGTGCCCTCTCCACTCCTCCCCCACTGCTGTGCGGCTGGTTGTGGGCATACATTTATAAAGGATGAGTTTGGAGGAAGGTCATATTACATATCATAGGACTGACTTTTGTTACGACAGCTCAGCCCCTTGAAAGGATGGGACAAACGTCAAAAGAGAGCCAGGTTCTCTTTAGTCATTTAAAATCTTCTGGTCCCAGTCACCACAATGTTGGAGACTGTGTTTCCAGGTGGGTCCAGCCTGGTTTGAGAACTTAAGGCTGCTCTAAGAGGACATCTTTCACCAAAATACAAACACCCCCCCGTGCTCTGCAAGGGAATGGGGGACCCTTCCTAGTCCTCTCTACCTCATCGATGCCAGGGCTTTGGTAGGGCCAAAAAATTTGTTGTCAATCCATAGCCTGTAATCACCTGCCCAGTGCACACTTATTGTGGGAAGAGCAGTGCTCAGGGTGTGAAAGGAGCACAACATGGACCACAGCTCCTGTGCCCTCTGTACCCACTATGTCTGTGTACTTGTTCATGGTAGATATTGTGTGAGTTTAATTCCTCTCTGTTCAGAGAGGACTCCAGGTGAGCACCAGCCACCTAGCAACAGGTCACAGCCTTCATCAGATGAGATCTGCAGACTCATTACACCCAGCCATAGGCTGGCATTTGCAGATCCTCACATGCACTTTCTGAGGCTGAAAAGGTGTCAATTTGTCTCTTCCAATGCTCTCTGTTGCAGGTGATGAAAGTGATGAAGCCCTCCCCTGCTGAAAGCCTGGTCCAGGAGTGAGTTGATATGACTTTACCCTCCAAATCTTGCCCATGGTACACACAGCGGTTGCTTCACCTACCACAGAAATAAGACCACCTGTGAAAAAGAAAAGATGGCTTTTTGTAAGTTCTGGGCATCAGGGGAACGGAGGCAAGCGAGGGGACTGAATGATGAGCAAGATCTGAGCTGAGCAGAGAGGTCCAACACAGATAGGCAACCTCTCTCCTTTTCCACCATTTCTGGGAGATACGAAAAGACTTTGTCATGGTGGGGCACCATCATGTACATGTTTCCCTCCTCTCTTCTGTTCTGACTTGTTTTTAGTTCGGGTTTAAAATATCCTGAAAGCAGCACTGGATGTCCTACTCAGCGGTGGTGAGGGGTGAGGCAACTCTTGTCCAGGTGGAGACACATCCAGCACGTGTGACTATACAACCATTGTTTGGAGCATGACTAATTGTGACAATTAGTCACCAACGGTAAATAACAAAAGGATTACTTTGGCCAAGCCAGAAGTAGCAATTAGTTAGCTCCTTTGCTAATATGGCATGAGGAAGGAGGGATCTGGCAGATGATTCAGTCCTGATGGGGGAATAAACGTGCATAACGTCACAGTAGTGAGATGGATTTTCCAGGTCTGAGGATGGGGTAGCCCATTCTAGATGTTGCTATTGGTCCTACCAAAACAGCTCATTCTGAAATTTATCCAGCAACCAAAAAGCATCTACATGGACCTAGAGAAGGCTTGTGATGTGCCTCAAAAAGAGGTCTAAGGAATTGTTTCTACCAGCTCTGAGTAGGTGTAAATATCTGGTGACATCCAGTTCTTGCCAATTATTGGAAGTGGCTTTATTTTGCAGAAAAATGAAAACCATGAATCTCAGAGCTGCTCAACATTGTTGAGAAAATCACTCTCCGTCTTAAAATCCATTCACAAGAACACATAAATTTTCATTAAAAAATTCAGTGAAACATTTAAACAAATTACATTTCCTTGGTTTCACTTCAGCAATGTTATGGTGACATAGAGAGATATTGCTTCAACGTGTCTTGATTAATTTTGTATTGTATTGCAATATTAATTGAAACATTTTCAATGTGTGTTTTATTTTATTGTGCCAGGATTTATGTTGCATGTGCCTTTGTTATGTTTGGTTTTGACATTATCAAAGTGAAACGTTTCGCTGGTGTCAGACTGAATGGCTTTTGCATTCTTATTCCATCAAACATTTTAAAATATTATGGTTTTTTTTTCAGATTCAAAATGATAAATAGGAAGCAAATGTGGACATTTCCCAGAGGACAAAAATTCTAAATTGCAGCCAAATCTGCCTCTGTGTTTAGAAGGAAACCATGTTTTCCCGGCATTAAATCTGCAATTTAAGAGAGCTGGTCTGTCTCCCAGTGTCACCACAGCCCTGGGCAAGCCACTTAGAACTTGAATTCATGAGGAAGGAGTCTGGAAAAGCTATCCATGATCACCCAAAGTATGTGCATTTACTCCCTATGAAGGATGAATTCATCTCTACAGCAGTTCTTCAATCCAGGCCACTTCCCCTAAACTCGGTTTACCCGGGACTCACCTCACCCTAAGTGAAATGTCAGTTGAGGTCAGATGAGCCTTTCTTTTATGCTGACTGCAATAGGATCCCAAGTTGAGCACCTCAGTGGAAGATGTCCATTGTTCCTGCAATTAATCCCTCTTCTAGGACCTGGTGCAATGAAATTTGGCATAGCCAGAGGACAGCTTACACCCATGCACAATAGCCTCTGGTTACACTGCTGCCCTCCTTGCCTGGACCCCATCCCCCCCCTTGGACTATGGGGACCTAAAGTGAAGGAACACATACATAGAATCATAGAATCATCGAGGCTGGAAGAGAACTTAAAGATCATCCAGTCCAACTGCCTACCTACATGATTTGGTCTAGGTAGGGTCTCCAGCTCTGTAAGTAACATGGAATTTTAAATTTATACCAAAACTTCATTCCACAATCACTTTCCTAGATAAAAAAATCCCTAATCTGCTTACCCATCCAATTTGTCACCTGTAAAAGGAGCTTTATGCTAATGTTTCTTTTCTTAGCTTGGCCCATATAGAAATATTAGGAGCATCTCTTTCTTTGTGTACATTTAGGGACCTTTGATCTTGTTTAGGCCTTATTACGACCCATTATAATTGTTCTTTGGGTTTCCTGCATCATGGAAACATTTTGTTTTAGTGTGGTCAAAGTTAGCAACATTTAAATACTTACAAACGCCTCCCTGCCAAAATGGATTACTTTTTCCCTACCAATTTGCCCAATCACACTGTGCATCCAGTTTGTAGATCCGCACTGACAGCAGCAAGCTACTCAATCTTTTAGGACAGTATTGGACACAGCTTCTGAAGATTTCTTCCCGTTGATACCCAGGACAAAACTCCTATCCATCTTGCTAGGAACAAGGTCCTAGCCAGCTGATAAACAAATCCTTGCTGTGTCTCCTGGAGGGTGTCCCATCCCTTATGTATCAGGTTGGGAAACTGAGGATGAAGGTTTAGGCCAAGAGGGGACAACCAAGACTGAAGCTGATGGTTTCTCCTCCTAACCACCTGGTCTGCGCCACAGCCCCAGCTGCCTCTCTAGAGACATCAGAGGGAGGAGAAAAGAGGAAGAGCTGCCAAAGACAGAAAACACAGCAGTTTCAGTTGTGTATTTCAGTTCACCTCAAAGACCTTGTTTCTTCAGTTTTGTAGAGCTTTTGTCTTATTTTCCTTCACACACAAGTTTTCTGAGGCACCTTCTCATCTGGGGAGCCTCTCAGGAGGTCTGTGGACCTGAGGGTCAACTCCTTCCTGCCCTCCACACCCATGATGAGTTTGTAAATCCCTTTACTGGGACAAGAAGAGTGATGGGGTGTTTGCACTCCCCTTCACAGTTGCCCACCCTGCTGTCAGACAGCAAAATCAGGCAACACTGCCAGGTTTAGAGCTTAACCTCAGATCTCCTCTACATCTTCTGATTTGTTTTTGAAAGCTATGCAGTTCTTTGCAACTTTTTTGCCAGCTTCTTGGGCTTTTTGAATAACAAAACAAAAGATAAAAGCTCAAATAAAGTTGCAGCTGCTCGGCACCAACCCAGCTCTTTAATACCAAAGAGGTGTGCAAGCAGAGAGGGGCAGCTTGCAGGTTCTCTCTCATTTCTGAAGGATGAGCTATGTCCAACTTTGCTCCAAAACAAACTTGGTTAAGCCCAGATCTGTATGAGGACATGCATTTTGACAAAATAATGGCTGAGTTTTATCAAAGACTGACTTTCACCAGCAGGACAAAACTCTGCTTTTCAGACCACTGTGCAACACTTGCACTGGTGGGCGAAACAGTGCAAAACTCAAACGTGTTTATTTTGGTACCAAATTTACATACAATAAGGTCTCTAGAGCATTTACTGGATGGCTAAGAGCAAACAGCTTCATTTCTGGGCTTTTGTTTCCTCTTCTTTAATATGAGGGTGATGTTATTTATGCATTTTTCAGTTTAAATAGCACTTACCAGGTGCACCAAGCCTGCATGCACTGCAGTCCTGAGCTTTACTCGATGGGCGACAGTGGGAAGGGGACCAAGATCTTTGAATGGGACATCAAGCCCTCCCTCACTTTGGATGGCTGTGTATAGATACAGTAGCTTGTCATTTAAACTGTGCTAATAGACTATGGGAAGAGACAGGCACCTACCTAGACTGCCTTATTTTCAACATCTATCAGGACAAAATGAGTCAGGGTATTTTTAATACATGCTGCTCACCTCGTATTTATCACGTGTGGGACTTACACAGGATTAAAATCTGGACATTGGTCAGTTAACCATGTATCCCAGCACACCAAGAGCAATGCCTTTTAGACCTCTTGAGCCCCTGCCATAGCAGTGGTTTATCAGGGTATTTGCCACGCCTGTGGCATAGGCTAAATTATTAATGGTAAGCTTAGAGTTAAGAACAGGATGGACAGTGGGTGCTTTTTGTATCCCCATTGCTGTGAGGAGGTAATTTCAGAGCAGAAAACTAAAACAGCACAGCACAGACCAAGAGGAAACTACCTTCCCTGGCTATCAGGAAACCAAAACCAAACAAGGGTTAACTGGGCAAAGCCAGCACTGGCTGTAAGTGGGATGTTCGGGCTATATTTTATTATTGTCATTAATTTCCTTCCTTTTACTTTCAGTAGGTGAGTGCAGAGTTATTTACATGAGATACAGCTGTGCTCCACTGAGGTATACCATAAGAAGCATTAAAAGTAATCAAAAAAAGCAGCTGAAGGCACATGGATGATTTCTGCTACTAGCATTACAAGGGCTTATGCCATTTCTTCCCTTTGGAGCACCTGGTGATTATGCCAATTCCCCAGATCTGTAGAATGTCAGAAGGAGGGATGAGCCACTCTTACTTCATGGGACATGAGTCCCATTATCTTCTTTGCTCACGCTTTTATTGCAGAAATAAGTAAGAGCGACTTGCTTTAAGCTGTGATCAGTAGGTTCCAGAGTTAATGAATTGGAGCAGATCATGCTCATTGCTGCACATCTCTGCTTGGAAGATGGCTGCATGCTGATTTTCATTTTTGCATTTTGAAAGGTGTGGTTTTTTCTCTCAGATAAAACATAGAGCCCTGAAGAAGCAAGGGGGATGGAGGCAGCAGAGCCTGCGTGACTCTGCCTGAACCACTCCCTTTCTTTATACATTTCCTTTCCTCCTACTGTTTGTCTGTCCCAGCTAATTAGATTATTAAAACATGTGCCTTATGTGCAGCTCCAGGGATGGTGAGGACCTGACCTCAGCCAGGAACTCCAGCACAAATACTTGGTCAGGAGGAAGGGTTGAGCTCCCCACATCCACCTCCATTGCACTCCCTCCTCTGCTCCCTGGGACCTTGTTTATCTTCACACCAGCTGAGTTTCCCAGGGAAACCAGGCAAAAGGCATTCTCCAGATATTCATTCCTTTATGTAGCTGAGCTCATTGTATCACTGCCGGACAGTTTTTGAAGAAACCCCAGTAAATTCATCAGGGCTCATTGCTCCCCTCCCTAGGCTTCTCCTTCAGAGGAGAGGGGCATTTCCACTGTGGTGGTGGTGGAAACAAGTTTGCAGAAAGTCTGGGAGCCTCAGCAGGAGCCAAAGCCTTTCAGACTCCTGGCACATCCAAAAGTCAACGCCTCATTGCTACACAGCTTCCCTCCCACCCAGGTTTCTGCACAGCCGGCCAGAGGCTTTATTTATGGGCTGGGATGCTCAGCAGCAAAACGGTTAGAGCTCTTGGCATCAGGGGTCATAATTACCCTTCCAAGTCAACACCCATTGAGATGAGCGGGTGTTATTGTTGCAGTCTGCCTGGCTGCAGACTCAAAGGCAGGAGTTTACCTTGGTTTGCAACCAGAAAGGCTAGAAACCGCCTCTCTGCCTCTGAGGGTTTTTTTTAAAAAAAAAGGAAAAGAAAAGTTTGCTTTGGGGGAAGGGGGACCATGGGGGAATGGTGAATCAATATAATTTGAGTCTGATGGTTCTGAGTACCTATGAAGTCTCCTGGCTTTGGAGAGGAGGCAAGGTCTGAAGAGCTCTGGGAACTGAACTCCTGGGTTCAGCCTGGTTCCTGTCAGCAGCTGGGGGGAGTTGTGTTATCTTTTCCTCACATCTGAGCAAAGGCTGAACCTAATAAGCAGCTGGAGCTGCTAAACCCCCAAAACTGCAGGGTTTTCTCACCTTTGGCTGCTGCTGGAGTACAGCCTCTGTCCTGGCAGCTGCACCGCAGCCGTGTCCAAGAGATGGAGCTGGTCTATGGCTAGGGCTGGACATCCCTCCAAGGGCATCTCAGCATGCTCCCTGACTTTCCTCCTTGCACTCTGGCAGGTATAAACCATAAGCTATGGAAAAGGCCAGAACCCTGACCTGGGCATGGGGCACCTCCAGCCTGTGAGTGCTTCAGCCATCAGGTGTTCATACAGACACAGCAGAGGAGCTGCTGACCCCGTGGCGGAGGAGATGCTCACCCCACCTGCCTGCCAGAAGTTGCTTTCCCTCTGAGCAGAAGGAGTTGGCTGGGGAGGCAACACGTCTGCTCTCTAATCCCCAATTCCCATCCTGGCACGCCTGACTCATTTTGGCACCCGTTACCATTCCCCGACTCTGACCTGGGAATCTGCAATCAAGGCAGCTAAAATCAGCCAGGACCACAAACTGATGCCTGGAGGCCGTGTTTGCAGGAGAAGATATTTACCAAGCAGCCCCGAGGGACACTGCTCCACTAGCATGGTGTTTTGTGTCAGGATAACAAACTCACCTCAAAGGCTCATGTGCACTTGAAAGGGTTCAGTGGGAGAAACAGCACAACACTGGTCCTCCAGGGAAGATGCAGACTTTGCCATCAGAGGAGAGCTTTGGCGGGGATAGTCTGGAGCAATTCCTAGAGTAAAATGAACTACCCTGGCACAAAAGTTGTGTTTCTTGATTTAACATGAGTTGTACATTTAGCAGGGGGACTAAGGACCTGTAACACTGCCGAGTTTGCTCACAGCATCACTTGCATTCATGTAACCCAGGGTACATAACAAAGAGCAAGCAAAAATATCTTTACCACCCCACCCTGCCTCCTTTGCAGCTGCTTTCCCTCTAGGGTGCAAGTAAGAGTTGCAAATATCCATGTGCCAGAGGTTATTTGCAGGAAAAAAAATGCTGGCTAAGGGTTTGAGGGTGTTTTCATCTATGCTTTTAAGTGTAGTAAAACAAGGTTCAGGTACAGGCTGCCTGGTGTGCAGCAGGAACAGCCCCAGGGCCTCGGGTGCTTGGGATTTTCATCACCTCCGAGCTCCCTTGGATTTGCTCGTGTAGCCAAGGCCCCATGGAGAAACCAGTAGGATGCTCTGCGTGTGCAATGCAGAGACACACACACATATGCACAAACACAACCACGGCTGGTAGGTGGATAACTCCAGGGCAAACTATTTCTCCTAACCTTCTCCTTCAGCTTCCAAGGGCAGCAGGACCAGGGTGGCGGTGGGATCTGGGCACCCCATGGGATGGCAGCACCTGTTCCTGGGGACTGTGCTCCCCCTGAGCCCACTGCTCTGACTTCCTGGCCACAGCCAACCTCTGCACCTGGCAAAATTACACCTCAAGCACTGCTGCAGCACATGATGGGTCCAATTAGTACAAAATCAGGAGGCAAGTCCCAAATTCCCAAGATGAGAAACAAAACAATATCCAAAGGTCTTATTCACCTTTTTAAATGGCTATTCTCAATCATGAAGGCTCCAAACATGTTGAAAATAAACTCCAGTTAATAACATCCTTTAAAGCGGTGGACTTTGGAGAGGTTTGGGTTTAAGGGAAAACATTGGCTAGGACAGGATTTTCCAAGGAATTGAGAAACAAAACTGCTCCCACACTGGGTACAGTCTGTAAACACCTGAGTGATCCCAAGAGCAAGGGAGTTCAGTGAAATCACATGATCTTCTATAAAACCTCTGGGAATTGGATATGGACTGGTTCTGTGAGCTAAGGATAATGCAGATGTGTAATAAATAAGGGAAGAGGATTTTGGTTGTGAAGAAATTCACTCCTTAGTAAATCCTTATCTAAACACACTGCTCCAAATCACTCAGCCTGTGCTGCAGTGGCTGTGCTCCCTGGTACATTCCAGAGCAGAGCAGATAAAATACAATTAAAATCCCTCTTGCCACCCAGCTACACCAAATAAAGGGGTTTTGCCAGCCTGAGAAATTTGGATGTTTGTAACCAGAGATGAAAATCAGAGTCCGCCTGGCAAATCCTCGTGTGGCTGTTCTTAGTTTTGCTCAGCAACGACTTTGTTGTCTGCTGTTTGTTTTTCCTGGTTCAGCTGGGAGTCAGGCGGTTTGTGTGAAAGCAAAAGGTGATGCTCTGCTCGAAAATAAACTGCTGCTCAAGTGATCCTGGGCTGCTTTACAGCCAGACTGAAAACAAGCCCAGGAAGACCTGGTGCAAATACTCTTTACCATGGTCCTGTGCTGATGCAAGCTATGCTAGCACCACTCCTGAAACCCAACTCATTGCACCAAGTTGTGTTTGTCTTTTGTTTTCAGAGCAGTGAGAGGGGAAGATACCCACACCAGGGTAATCCAGCCTATGGTGCACTCAGAACCAGCAACTTTTCCTCCTTCTCCTGCAGTTCCTTGACCTGCCCTGAGCTGCAGGTTCCACGAGCAAAGATGGAAACATATCGGGTATTTGCTGCATGGTGCTGCAGCAAAGTGCCAAACTGGAGGGGATGCAAAGCCTTGGTGAGACCCACAGGTGGGCCACAGGTGAGCCTGCTGCCCATGCCCAAGTGAGCCAGGTTTGCTGATGGACAAAGCCAGTGCAGTTTCGTGGTTGGAGCCCAGGCCAGCACAGCAGAAGAACCAAGCTCTTGCTCCATGTGTCACCAGCTTCCTCTGCGAGCTGAAGTATTTATTCACACACGTGAGACTTGGAAAAGAGCTCAGAAAGCTGTTTTCTTTCAAATCAAACCCACTGCGGGTTGGGTTAAAATGATACCGTCAAGAGCGCGAAGCAGCCTCCCTCTCCATGGTCATGCCCACACATCGGAGGCACTCTCTGCTCTGCTTAAGTTCACAAGCAATAGATTTGCTCAGACTCTAATGATCGCCTTTCTTGCTCAACAGGACTTCCTCCCTGCACCCATCTGTGGTACTCACATCCTCGGCTGTCAGCTGTGTAAATTTGCTGAAAAGCAGAACTGCACAAATAACTGATAGGGGTGAGGGGTGGCCAGACCAGAAAAAATAAATGTATTTGCCATGGGGTAACCAGAAACAAACGGTTTCCAGCCAGGAAGGCGGAAAGAAGCATTTTAATGAAATAACTTTGTTTTGGGCCAAACAAGCACTTTGTCTGACCGCAGTGATCTCTTAAGTGTTTTTATAAATTGCTCGGATAATTTGTTAATATGAGAGAAGCTTCAAAGAGAAGTGAAATACTTCTACTAAAAAATAACCTCTTTTTTTTTTTTTTTTTCACTGAGGAACAATTTCCTGAAATTGCTTTCAGTCAGTGAAACATAGCAGTCAAGCCCATCTGCATATTTTGGAGGAAAAAATTGCTTTCTTCCACTTCACATCTTCTTTGGCTGTTAACTTAACTATATCCTCACCCATTCCATCCCCTTTCCTTGCTTCCTCCTTTTCTCCTATAACAAATGTGAATTTCCTGTCTTTTTGGGTTTTTTTAAGCCTGTCTAACCCGTTATCTGATCCGTGCTCTTTCAGTCCTGACCTCTCCTTCCTCCAGCTGACCTTCCTATCACACCACTGATATCCATTTATCTTCTCCCCAAAACCACCTCTTCCCATGTTCTTTCCCATAGCCGTGAATCATGGAGCAGCCCAGGGGGGTGGAGTGCTGAGCGTTACATGAATAACAGGAGGGAATAAGGAGTGAGCCCAAACTCAAGGTGTACAGGGCTGGAATAGGAGCCCTGTTGCAATATTTCCTGAGAGGCATTTATATTTTGATAACCTGAGCCAAAACTCTGGATCCCACATGCTTAAATTGCAGGTGTGAAGTTAGCATTGCTCAGCATTCGCTCCTGAGGACACAGCTCTAAATTAACTAGGTCCCTTCCTCGGTCCCTTTGTGACACTCATCACCTCTGCTCAATGTTAAGTGCCACGCATTGGACATTGGGACTCTGCCCTCCAGGACTCCATCTACCCTGGTGAGACGTGATAAGGTCTTTGCCAGGCTCCACGGGCTTCCCAGGCTGCTCGGCACAACAAACATCTAAAGATGGCTTAGAGCCAGAGCAGGGTTGTAACGGAGATGTGGTGTTCATATGGACAGTATCTGATCACATACTGCAGGCAGGGATCGCTAATAAAAGCCAGGGCTCTTTGGAGGGCAACTTTGCAAGCAAACAGGACACAAGGAAGGAACTACATATTTCCTTCCCCCCGCAACTCTTTTGTTCACAGCTTGCTGCCACCCTCCTTGCTGTAAAACAGCAAAGCAGTAGGACGTGGTGTCTTCTTTCTGGTGGCCAGTGGTAGGATGCACAGGAAATGTTCAAAGCTGCACCAAGAGACAGGTTTAGACAGGACATTAGGAAGCATTTCTTTATCGAGAGGATGATCAAGCACTGGAAGAGGCTTCCTAGAGAGGTGATCGATGCCCCAAGCCCGTCGGTGTTTGGAGAATGCCCTTAATCATAGAAATACAAAATGGTTTGGGTTGGAAGGGACATTAAAGTGAAGGGATCTAGTTCCAACCCCCCTGCCATAGGCAGGGACACATCCCACTAGACCAGGTTGCTCAAAACCCTATCCAACCTGGCCTTGAACATTTCCAGGGATGGGGCAACCTGGGCCAGTGTCTCACCACCCTCACAGCAAAGAATTTCTTCCCAATATCCAGTCTAAATCTCTCTTTCAGTTCAAAACCATTTCCCCTCACCCTATCACTCCATGCTCTTGTCAAAAGTCGCTCTCCAGCTTGCCTGTAGACCCTTTCAGGTACTGGAAGGTGCTCTAAGGTCTCCCTGGAACCTTCTCTTCTCCAGGCTGAACAACCTCAACCCTCTCAGCCTGTCTGCTTTAACTTGGTCAGCTTTGAATTGGTCAGACAGTTGGACTAGATGATTGTTGTAGGCCCCTTCCAACTGAAATATTCTATTCTATTCTATTCTATTCTATTCTATTCTGTTCTGTTCTGTTCTGTTCTGTTCTATGTTTCATCAAGCAGAGGGGTAGGGATTTGAGCACTCACCCCTTAATAATTGTGTTTGGGCTCTACCAGGCTAAATTTTCAAAGGTGCAGTTTTTTCTCTGGTGTTTCTTGATCCATATTCATGTTAAACCCAGAAATAGCCCTAGGTCTCCTGGCTGCTCAATGGGCACAGCTGCTTACCCTCCTTGAGCCCCAAGCAGAGCCTCTGAGCGCCACTGGTGGTTGAACCCACAGACTTGGACTGTCCCTGTGGGTCTTCTCCAGACTGGAAGAACCAGTCAACCCTGCAGACAGGCAGCAGCACACAAGGGTTTTGTGGTGCAGGGGACTGTGTAGCGCTGGGATTCCCCGAGGTGTGGGGAGTCTCCGGGGTGGGGAACTGTCACGGCCACATGTGCTACCACCCTCCTAGGCAGCAAGGTCTGGTTAAACACCACGACACCAAAGAGGAACTGATGGGCATCCTGGGGGAAATGGTGGTCACTGAGAAGAGTTTCGGTTTTGTCTAAATTTTCCATGGAAAAATTCCACCTTTTGAGAGAAAAGTTGCATGCCCACTTGTTATGAAGAAATATATCTATACACACATAAACATACACACACACTAATATACAAAAGTGTAAACACATAACGTTTCTGCAACAGCATCTCAATTGCAAATTTGAAAACATTGATATTGCTTTACAGATACAATATTGGTTTGCCTTGTGTCTTCTGAAGAGTCTATTAGTTGTTTCTCTTTCTGAAGCCTGCAATTTTATTCTGTGTTTTCTTTTGAATTAAGCAGTTTCACCTGTGGTCCACATGCTTTTTGTTAATACCTTCAAGTGACTTGTACTAAAGATTCCATTTTCAGCTTAAAGGGAAATAAAAGGAGAGGAAGCATTTTTTTAGGTATTTTGGTTTATTGGTGCATCTCTGTGCAACATCCAAACATTCTGAGTCCTGCATGTGGGTCACAACAACCTCATGCACTGCTACAGGCTTGGGGAAGAGTGGCTGGAAAGCTGCCCAGCAGAAAAGGACCTGGGGGTGTTGATTGACAGCCGGCTGGATATGAGCCAGCAGTGTGCCCAGGTGGCCAAGAAGGCCAAGGGGATCCTGACTTGTATCAGGAACAGTGTGGCCAGCAGGACCAGGGCAGGGATCATCCCCCTGTACTCAGCACTGGTGAGGCTGCACCTGGAATACTGTGTTCAGTTTTGGGCCCCTCACTACAAGAAGGACATTGAGGTGCTGGAGTGTGTCCAGAGAAGGGCAAGGAAGTTGGTGAAGGATCTGGAGCACAGGGCTTACGAGGAGTGGCTGGGGTTGTTTATTCTGGAGGAAAGGAGGCAGAGGGGAGACCTTCTCACCCTTTACAACTCCCTGAAAGGGGGTTGTAGCCAGGTGGGGGGTTGGTCTCTTCTCCTAAGTTACAAGTGATAGGACAAGAACAAATGGCCTCAAGTTGTGCCAGGGGAGGTTTAGATTGGATAATAGGAACAATTTCTTCACTGAAAGGGTTGTCAGGCCCTGGCACAGGCTGCCCAGGGCAGTGGTGGAGTCCTCATCCCTGGAGGGATTTAGGAGAGGTGTAGATGTGGTGCTGAGGGACATGGTTTACTGGCGGCCTTGGCCATGCTGGGTTAATGGTTGGCCTTGATGATCTTAAAGGTCTTTTCCAATCTAAATGATTCTATGATTCTGTGATTCTATCTCTTTGAGTGTGTATATACACACACACACACACACACACATATATATATGCACATCTACCTAGACATATTTTGATTTGAGGCATTCACTGTCTGTTCTCCAATAACAAGTGCTTGCAAATCATGGTGAGCTTCTGTGAAGAAAACTGACAATTTTAAAATCCCATAACTGAAAACCCAATCTTTAAAATAAATTGATTTTAGAAGAAAATTTCCAACCACTTCTATGGATCAGCATTGCCCAATCAGGAGAGGTTCACTGGCTCAGATGTGGTAGAAGAGCTGTCATCAGACTCTCGCAAAGGGACCAGAGGTTTTGTTCTTTGTTCTTAAACCAGTTGCCTAAATGGAATAAATGGGCTAGAAAAGAAGAGGTTTTTTGATAAAGTGCATCTGTGCCAGGGCTTTTAGTTCAGGTGTCAGCATTGCTGCTGTATCTAAGTGTGAATTCCCACCTGGCACGGCTCCAGCGAGTATCTCCACTGAACCACCCGTCAACAGGTAACTCTGGTGTGTCCTGGCCTGCCCTCTTCTTTTCAGTAGGCTGCAGTTCTGATTTTCTGGAGCTCCCCAGTTCCTCTCTGGGTGTGTTTTCTGCCCCTGTGCCCCAGAAATGGGACTTTGTGGTGCAGATGCACTGACTAGCCTTTGTGGACACCCGGAGTTTGTTGTTCCTCTCTCCTAAGGTCATACTGAAGCAGGATCATGCAAGGTCATGTACTTTGCAGGAGCAAAAAGCACAATCACTCTTCACAGTAGCACAAGGAATAAACAGCTGCAGAGACAAAACAATACATCTGCAGGCACTTTCCTGGCTGAGCTTTCTTTTTTTTTCTTACATTCTGCTGACTTTATAAATATACCCCCAAAAATGTCCTATATCTTTCTCCTCCTACACAGGGTTTCTCTTCTAAACCATTCACTTCTCCCCCCTCCCCTAAGGAAGCTTTCTTTTCCCTGTGCAGGTTCTTTCATTTAAAGGATGTCTGTGTTACAAAAAAAAAATAATAAATAAATCCTGCCTCTTTGTTCTTTCTTCTACATAAGTTTCCTTTTAAGTGGCTGGAGAGACGTTGATTTCTCTGAGTGCCAGAACCCTTTGTCAGGTAGGCTCTCGGATCAGGATCCTCGGTGGAGCTAAATCCCTTGCCAAGCTTTCCCACATCTAGCCAACAGCCCCTTTGAGCTGAGTCTTGAAAAACTGGCTTGTCCTCAGCAGCAGCTATCTCTTTGTCCAACAGAGATCCATTTGAACGGGTAATCATCAAAGTTTAACGAGCCTCTTTTGTGAGCCTTAGTCCAGGTGGAAGGATTATTCAGTTGTTTTATTTTTTTTCCTTGTGGGTTTTGACTCAAAAATGTGTAGCCAAGAAGGGAAAGCAAAGAGCTCTATTCCCAATGCAGAGTTTGCTACTTGACACCTGCCTAAGCCTTTCCAGAAAAATTGCACCGATAATTCAGACAAGGTGCAAGGAAAAGCAAGGAAGCCAGGTGAGCATCTACCCTCTGGTAGCTGCTTGGTGCTCAAACAGGACATGGAGAGAGACAGAGACAAACCATTGATCTAGGAGTTGAGAAAATTCTCGGCTTGTTTGGAGCCTGGAAGTTTCCAGCTACAACTTCACCTTTGCTCACTTCCCCTCCAGCCCAGCTCTCAGGTGTTGTGTTTGTGCCAGATTTGTGACCCTTCCAGGAGAAGAAGAGTCTTAATCATGAATCCATGACCAGAGAAAAGGAGTTTTTCAACTCAATGTTTGCCTATCTTGTAATAAGCTAAACCAACCCTCTCCTGGAGGTCCACAAATCTAAAAGAAAAAATAATTTAAAAAAAAATTCATCAAGCACTGCCTGCCATTTCAGGTAGTTGGTGGCTCTGGTGTGATAATTAAGGGAGGAGAAGAAAAAAGGATAGCTACAGAAGAGGAAGCCACAGCACTTCCCACCCCTGGCTGCACAAATTCTCAATTGCTTCAGATTTGACTTCTGCAGGTGGAGCCCAGGAGGCTTCTCCAGTTGAGCCTCTAGACTGAGCACTGGGGAGGGGTTTGGAGATTGATAGCTCTGCCATCAAAATAAGTAATTTGCCAGAAAGTAAGATCAATTTTTTTTTCTTGGTATTGTTTCTTTCTTTCCTTCTGAGAGAAGAAATGCTGCTAAATCAGCTAAAGTAAATCACTGACAGTGGCTGCAAGAACATTCAAAGCTTCAGGCGTGTTAGTGCCCTGCTGTAAAGATCTGCTAGGCATGTAGAAGATGATGTCACTACATGGGCAATTAAATTAAGAATTAACAAATAGACAAAGGACTGCTTTATCAGTGTAAAATAGATGTTAATGATCACAGTGAGGTTACAGGGTCTTCTGAGGCCTATCAGAAAAAGTTATAAGAATATATATGGCCTAACTTGGCCAAAGCCTGGAGATAGCTTTGGCCAGTAGGGGAGAGAGCCCATCTGGTATTTAGGTGCCCGACTGAACCTATTAGGGGTGAGACATCTAAATGTTGCTAAGGGATCTGCAAATCACAAATCGTGAGCTTGGCAGAACTCAGAAAAGGTGAGCTCTGGACTGACACATGGTATGGGGATAGGCTTCATCTGGGCAGGTGACCTTCCTACAGATTTTCGAAGGTTTCTCCATCTTCATCCTCTCTTGACTTGACCAGCTCCTGAAGTGGAACATATGGTTTACCAGTGGGTTGAGCCCCCTGAATGGACTCACTCTCACCATGGGTCCCAGAGGAGTGGTGGAGCGTCCAAGAAGGGTTCAAGTTGAGGTGGATCTCTAGCAATTGAGTTGTTAGTAGGTGTTTTGTTGTTGGGGTTGCAGAAGGAGCAGGCTAGCTGTGTCTTGCAGGACATGATGTATGGTACAGGACCCAAAGGGGCATCTAGGTTGTAAGTCTTGTCTCCATGTCTTGAAGACTGAGCTGAATTCTTCAAAATTTGGCCTTAAAAACAGGTATTATCTCCTTGTTTTGTTTTTTGTGAGAATTGAGAAAAAAATAGGAAAACTAGCTCCTCTTTCTGCAAATGGTTTGGGCTGTTTTGCCAGCTCGGAAAAGATGTTTTCAGAGAAATGAAACAGTCTGTTCCTGTGGTCTAACAAACATCTCCCAAGGTAAGTATGGAGGAAAAAAAGGAAAAAAACCCAAAACAATAGATAATCTGACTGCATTTGCACAGCCTGTCTACATTTGCCTGGTGAAAATGCTCTGACAAATCCATTTGCTAGGAGGAATTGTTGCAGATGCTTACTCCTCCACCTATGAACTCTGCTGCCTGTGGCCTCAGATGTTCAGTTTCCAGGTAATGATGTCTGGTTCTCAGGTTGTTCCAAGCCATTTTTGTGCTCCTGGTGAGGACACCTTGAGTGGGGTTGATGTCTGACAGTTGCCAAGAACATAAGGATGAGTCAGAGATGCCTACACTGGCTTCCCACACAGCTATCCACCGTGTCACCTTGATGTGGACACACTTTGATTGCTCTTACTGCATTGCTCTGCCTGGGCTTCCCAGCTAGTTTAGGAACCCCCATGCAATGAGACAAACCAAGGTCTTCATGCAAGCTTGTCATACAGCCATACTTATGGCTACTAGGAGAGCTCCTCAGACCAAGGAATATTGTCTTCATGCTTGATCTCTGACCTGAGATGCCAGCTTAACCCCTGCAAGAGTTCTCTGTGTCCTCCAGTTCAGTGGAGGCTCATCTAAATTTAACAAACACTCTTTGCAGGCATAAAAGTGACTTTGTCCTTCCTTGAGGGTTGGAGGCAGGAATCACATAAAGAAAATGCTCTCACAACCATATTCTCTGTGATCCTAATATTGCAACACTCCACCACTGTCAGTGACACCGTGGGAGATATTACCATCTTACTCCCCCAAGGAAGAGGAATGAATATAGATTAGAGTCACCATCTCATACCTCTCCCATGCTCCGCAGATCACTCCCAGCCACGTTAGATGCATTGAATGGGACCTCTGTGCAGATTTTGGAGGTGTCAGGAGGAAAAAGCTGGATACTATTTGTATCTGGTTATTGTCCAAACAAAGCCAACGTGACAAGCTTCAGAATTAAACACAGCATTAAAACCAGTTTGGCTGCTTAATTGCCGCTTCCTGAATGAATGAAGCACCTGGATGGAGAAGGCAGGTCCCAACAGACCAGAGTTAGACATCTGGTAGCGATATCGAGGGCATCTCTCAGCAGTGGAGCAGTTAACACTCACGGGCATTTCCAGATAAAACGTTTTAATCGTTGAACACCAGTTAGCAACGCCTGCTTCCATGTCTCTACTTTCTCTCGGCGTTGCTATTTCCAGCTTCACATTTAGCTAATTACTCTGAGAGCACAACAGGGTTTCTGGGGCTGCAGATTTCACACGGTTCCTATTAATATCCTCCAGGGCTCCCAGGTTTGTGCTTCCTTGGGATAACGCTGATCTCTCTCTTTGCCAAGATCACTCAGGTCTTGTGCACCCACTCATTCCCAACTACTTAACATGGCAGCTGGCTAATAATTTCTCTTATCACATAAACCCTCCTGATAAAACTGCTTTGCAATAGCAGTGAGGACTGGTGCCTGGTTCCCTTAGGTCTGCCACTGGTTCCAATCTCCCCAAGAGCCTCCCAGCAGAAGAGGAGCAGACACCTTGGACTGGGTCCGTGCAGGGCTTGGTGCTGTCTTGCCACTCACCCTGACTCTTCCCTTGCTGTCCCCAAGAGCCCACTGCCTTGATCTAAACACCACAGCTCTAGAAGGCATGAGGAGGGGCAGGTACTTAAAAACAGCTCCCACAAAACCCAGCAAGCTCACCGGAGACACACCAAATGTGGTTGACAGGAGGTGCTGAGGAGAGGGATGTAGCGTCAGCATTTCCAGGACTCAATCCTCTGGGCTACAGGGTCCCTGCCTGGCAGCCTCCCATAGTGTGGGAAAGGCAGGAACAAGAAAAGCCTCCTGTTCCCCCAAGAATGGAGGGATAGGAGCACTGACAAAGGAGAGCCCAAGATAAAATGCTCTAGGAACTAAAGACAGCTTTAAAACCCTCCATGTGTTTGCAGCACCATCATTCTTGCCTGCACGCAGCTTTGACTAGAGAGGAAGATTCAGATGGGACACATGCATCCTGGCTCATCTGGCTTTGCCTTAAATTTACAGGGATTACAAAGAATCAAAGAGTGCACTGCTGGGAGTTCAAAAAGTTTTTTGTTCCTCCGAATTGCATGAATCCTAAAAGATCTCTGGCTTCAAAAGGACACATTAACCCTGGCAACTTTGTTATTGTCATAAGGGACTTGTTTTTGCTCTCTGTTGCACTGTTTAAAGCTTAAAGTCAACAGAGACAGGTCTGCTGACTCCACTGCACTCTATTAGCCTGACAGGGGAGCGCATGACCATCCTCTTTAGAGTGATTATAGACAACTTGAGATAGGGGTAGAAAATTAAAAAAACCCAAACAAGTACAATTAAGTGTATGCAAAAATGTGCAAAAATGTACATTTGTCCTTGAATTCTCCTGGTACTTTGTGCTCTTGCAGCCAGAATTTCTTTTTTATAAAAAAAGTTTTCTTTCCCACTTCTTCTTGAATAACAAACAGGTATAACTCACTAGTGAGAGCTGTGGAACCAGAGTACTAGTTGCATCAGCAAAAAAGTACTGTCCTATCCTATGCAAAGAGAGAAAGGAGGAAGAAATAGCTATAACCCCCTAATTCCTTATAGTCGTAGCCACAGGCTGTCCAGCATCGTCTTTAAACCAGTGGCAATCCTGAGACTCAGATCAAGATTTCATTGTTCTTCCAAAAAATCCAACACTGTATTAGTGTAAACTAAAGAGTTGCAGGCAATGAAAGGCTGTTTTGGGGATATTTGGTGTGGAGGCTACAGGCGACAGCTGGTGGGTGTCTGATGGGGCTGCCCTTTCTAGCTACCATCTGGGCTTTGCATAGGACATACAAGAATAAGCTACTTATACCTTAATAAGGAAAAAGCCTGTAAAAACAGAATGGGGGGTGGTGGTTTGGCTAAGAGATCACTTCGCAAATAAGCAGGAACACGAGCTCAGGCTTTCCTGATCCGCTCGGGCTGAGACAGGGACTGCAGCTGGAGACTGAAAGCACCTAGGCCTCTGAGGGATATTTAAACATCTTGTCTCTGATGTACTCGTGTGTTAAATTAATAAAATAAAATAAAATAAAATAAAATAAAATAAAATTTATGTGTTGTTGTTATTATTACCTTTTAATCACAGCAGAGTCAGGAACAACAATGCACCTGTGAGCCTGATTCTTCCACCCAGACAAACCGAAAGGCAAAACTGTTGTTGCAGTCAGTGGGGGAAGGGACAGATGGGGCCAGGGTTGCAAAGTGAGAAGGAAATAATGCAGAAGAGGAACAAAGGGCCGATGCACATTCGGCACAGCTATGAGTGTGGTCTGCTGTCAGCACACAGAGATGCCCATTTTTACTCCCTTTGGCAGGAGGGCTGCATTCTGGTGGAGCAAGTTTACCCTCTCACTTCAGAAAAAGCAATTTCACTGGGCCTGGGTTTTCCCCACAGCCACTTGACACCACACAGTCAGCGTAAAGCTGGCATAAATAGGCATTAAACTCACTTACATATCAGTTCCCTTACAACAGGGATTCAAGTGGCCTTTAGGGCCTGTCGTCTGCAGCTCTTGGTTCACCTTGGCTTGAAGGTGACCAGGGTGAAGTTATTGCAGCAGCAGCACCAAGAGCTGTCAGACTAAAATAAAAGGTTTTGGCAGACCAGCTCTGCCCAAGCTGCCTGCAGGTGTTTTGCATTGTCCCTCTGCCCCACTGGGCTCAGGGTGGTTGGACAATGTAGTTCTGCCCATGGTGGTAGTGGCCAAACTGGAGGTGGGTTAGGTTCCACCACAAACAGCTGCGCTTTGGGGGGAGTTGTTTTTCTGTCAACAGAGATGGAAGCTGCCATGGCTGTTCCTGCCAAAGCTCATCTGTCATAGTCTTAATTTGTTCCTCTGGATCCCAGCTCCGCTTCCTTCCCTTCCTTGTAGCTTGCCAAAAGCAGGCAAAACTCTTCACCATGTCATGTTGGTGCAACCTTTGCCTGCAGCAACCCCTTCCTGTGCGAATTCCCAGCTGAGGAATTGCAGGTGGTTTCCAGTCCTTGAAGCGTGGCCTCACTGGAAGGCTGGAGGTACATAATGCCTCTCCTTCCAGCTTCTTCAGCCCAGCCCATTCCCCATTTGCTCCGGGGAACAACTTCACATGGGTGGCTATTTGCTGATTTCAAGCTTATGCAACCATTTGTCTTCTCCATTTTTAATGTCTTTATAGAATCTTCGACTGGTTTGGGTTGGAAAGAACCTTAAAGACCATCCAGTTCCAACCCCCTGCCATGGGCAGGGACACTTCCCACCAGACCAGGTTGCTCCAAGCCCCATCCAACCTGGCCTTGAACACTGCCAGGGAGCAGCCATAGCTTCTCTGGGAAACCTGGGCCAGTGTCTCACCACCCTCACAGCAAAGAATTTCTTTCTAATATCCAATCTAAATCTCCTCTCTTTCAGTTTGACACACATTCCCCCTTGTCCTATCACTCCATCCCCTTGTCAAAAGTCCTTCTCCAGCTTTCCTGGAGCCCCTTCAGGTACTGGAAGGTGCTCTAAGGTCTCCCCGGAGCCTTCTTTTCTCCAGGCTGAACAACCCCAACTCTCTCAGCCTGTCTTCAGAGCAGAGTTGCTCCAGCCATCAAAAGAGCAGGACTCCAGCCAGTCCTGCTCTGGACTCGCTCCAACAGCTCCACATACTTCTTATGTTAGGGGCTCTAAAAACTCTTCCCCACATTAGCATACACATACTGCCCTGCTGCAGTTAAGTCACAGCATCATTAAGATGTGGAGAAAGCAACACCAGCAAACCCTTTTCTCCCCTCAGTAGCGCTTAAGCCATGTTTCAACCCTGGTCTCAAGCAACCTGTCCTCCCATTAGCATCTAATGTTACCCGTTATCCAAGGGGATAACCAGCAACATCAGATGTTACTTAGAAAGCATTTTGTTCCTGATCAAAGCCAAAACATGCACGAAGAGCTATTGAGGGAAAGTGCAGAGCATTTGATTTCCCTCTTTTGCTAACACACTCAGAAGAAGAGGTGACGAGTTTATGGAAACGGCTGCAATTTGCAGTCAAACGTGGTGCATACATGAATAGGAATTGGAAGTGTTGAGCCAAACAAGCAATGTGCTGCATGGCTTTCTTCCAGCAATGCTGACAGAGCTTATATAAACCAATTAGCCCCTCTTTGAAGAGGAACCCTTGTCCCCATCACCATACCTTTTATTTGTTAAGAGAGAGGTGGTTGGGTTTTTAGTAATTTTTCTTTCTTTATCTTCTCTTCAATTCTGTTAGGGAAAAATGTATCTGAAGATCCAGGGAATTGCTTCTCCATGCTCTTCTGTGGTTTTGCCATGAAGTAAAGTTATGGGTGTCAACTAAGTTGCTCCTTATGTCAATGTCACAGAAATAGGAGTGTGTGGGAGGGCTGGTGGCTTCTGTTTAGTGGAGTTGCCAAAGACTGTGCTAATGAGCAGTTGGAAAGACTCATATTTTGGAGGTGTGGAGTGGCCCAGGGAGACAAGTTTAAGCTTGTCTAGGCACTAGTAAAGGCTGTTCTTCATGGACCAGCTACAAAGGGACATTTGGGCTGGGGAATTCAAGCATGTGGCTAAATTGCACTTTTTGAGAGACCTCCAAAAACTGTGTCTGGCTTAGGTTCAGGCATGTAAATCACTAAGCCCTGTCATGAGTGAACTGAGCTTGTATGGGCTCTGGAGCACCTCCAGTTGTTACCTGAGCTCAGGACCATTAGTGGAAATTGATGGAAGCTGCTTTATCTTGCGCTACCTTAATAGCTCCAGGCTAGTCCTGACACCAGTGGCTGGTGGCCACCTCCTCGTGGATGTCTCAGGGCTGGTTTCTCCATCATTTTACCACTTGTTATTTATGCTGGTGGAAAGTGGAAGCAAATCTCAGTTGAGTGTAGCAGTGGCAGCAAGAAGCTGAGATGGATCTTGGATAGAGGGAGGAAAGTTTTTCACCAGCTCAGTTTCTGCATGCCTGTGCCGGTGGTCAGTTAAAGTGTATATGGCATATGTCCTGGAGCTTTACCTGCAGCTTCAGCCACCCTGTTCTTTCTTACACCTCAGACTTAACCAAGAGGGAGCCGGTTTGCCCTGCTGTAGCCTTAACTACACCTCTTTGTAGTCTCTAACATGAGAGCATGTTGGGAAACATTTTCCTTTGCAAAGGTTGGAGATGTCAGGAGATGCTTGTTCCCCTGCGGCATCGTGGCATTGCTCCCCATGGTGGCCATGTGACCAGAGCTGGTATCACCTTGAGGCAGCAGCTTTGTGGCTGCTTGACAGCTAAATGAACCAATCTCCAGACCCTCCACACCTCCAATGCTGCATGTGTTTTATCTCTTTAGGAAGGCCAGCTAATCCAGAGTCCAGCAGCTCAAGCACAAGGGAAGCTTCCAGCCATCCATGTTGTCTGATGTTGTAGGGAAAGCTGAAATGAGCAGTGTCTGAAGGAACACAGTGTGTCTTCCAGCACGCACCCAGCTGCCAAAGCTATGGGAAAGGCCTTTTTCGAGAGGGTTAGACTGTTGATCTTAGCTCAAGTAGCTCTTTTGAGCTGGAATGTGTTAGGGACCAGCCTCCGGAGCAAAACAGCAGCAGATTTGAGGTGAGAGGGTCCGGATGGAGGGTGACGGGGGTGGAAAGAGCAGGTTGAGAACGTCTCCATCAGCACAACTGAACCCAGAAGGAGATGCATGTTGACAGCCTCAGTGTCTAGCTTTCGACAACTGATTTAGCAAAATTGGGCCTGTGCAAATAACCAAGAGCAGATGTGTCAAGTGTTTTTTATTTCCTAGAATTAACAGTAGATACAAGAATATGAAAGGAAGTTGCCTGTATATCCTCACCGTGGGAGTGTCCCTGACCCTCTCATCCTTTTTCTTTACCATTCCTGGACCAGACACCACTTTCACTCATGTTAGAATAAATTGGTTTGACTAGAGCCCCAGTAGATATTAACCAGCACACGTGAAAGCTGAGGAGGACTGGCTCTTTTCACACCACTCGCTGTGTATACTCAGGTAATGAGTTTGTCTGGTACTTGCTTCTAGTCTCCTGCCAGAAGTCCTTTTGATGCAGAGGGCTCACCCTATGACATAACATCTTTTCTGATCTCCTCTGCAACAGAAACACTTTTGAGATCCCATTTATAACTCTGTTCATACAAAATGTGACAGTTTTAACTGCATTGGAAGACTAGCCTGACCCTGGCAGCCACTAGCACTGTGAGCAGAATAGTTGTCAGACAGACCCTGGTATGTGATATCTGGTTGTGAAGCTGTGGCAATGGAGGAACGCATCTGTTCTGGCAATAATGCAATCCACGCAGCACCAGCAGTGGTGACAGCAAAGCACAGCACTGCAAAAAACAGACAGGTGGAATAGAACTTGTCTCGAAGTCAGGCACACAAGTCTGAGCTAGCCATCCTGGACTCCCCTTACGGTCCATGGGGAAAAACAGGTTCTTTCAGAGAGTGACTCATCTCATCCTAAAATAGGTCAGAGGAACTGCTCTCCAGCAGCATCTGACTCCTCTCCACAGGCTATAAAGGGAACCCGAGGGAGAATAGTTCAGATTCAAGCAACCTATTTTCACTTGTCTAACATTCGTTGATATGAATCTCAGCCAGGCTCTACAAAGTTTTCCGGAGTCAGTGGGAGTTGTGACAAAGGGTTTTGGACCTGACCTCGTAATCTGAGGCAGATTCTGCATTGCCCAGAAAATCTCTGAATGTAAAGAGTCAGGCAGGGCTGAGCCAGAAGGAAAAATGTGCATCTTAATTTTCTGGAAAGTGACAACAGGCAGGCAGCACATCCAAACAAGGGAATTCTGTCTTTTATTTAAAAAAAGGAGCAGGCGAATTGAGCAATGTAAGACACTGCAGAGCTTGGTGTGGCATCTTTTTTCCAGTTGTACTTCCAGTGAAAACGAGGTCACACCTCTCACTGTCACAGTTCCTGGGACTCTCATCATCCTTCAGCCCAGTGCATTCTCCTTCCTCCGTATTTTCCCATTCATCTCAAATATGTCAAAGTCGATGAAAATCCAGGATGCTCGGGAATGCGTGCCAGCACTTCACAAGAATCCCTCGCTGGGAGAAGGGCACCAGATTTCTTGCTAACTCCTCCCTGCACCCTCTCGCAGCAGAAGCTGATGACAGGATTCTTTTTTATCAAGATGCAGATACTACACACAACCAGCACAAAAGATCAGCGATTAGCCTTTGGATAAGCAGCCAAGATTGCTTTTTTGTGACCCTATCAATCTGGTATTTGAATTTCTAGGGAGCTTTAGTGAGTGGGTTTTCTCGGGAAGATGAAATCCTTCTTTTTAACCCTCATGCAAAGTTTCTGCTAACTTCACTGGAATTAATCTCTCATTCAGGATCAAACAAGATAGCCATCCGTCTGAGATCAGGCAGGTCTTCACACTACCAGGGATTTCCTTTTCCTTCTTCTGCCCCACATTTCGACACAGCCCATAAAATGAGGAGTTGTTTCCTGTAGGAACAAGAATACCCAAATGCATGTGGATGTCTACCTACAAGCTACCTGTTTGAGCTTCCATTGGAGATCCAGGGTGCAATTCTGCTGCTTAAAGGCAGACATCTGGTCCTATCTGAGATGCCTGAGGGCATCTGAGACATCTGCACGGGGTTGGCAAGTATGACACAGAAGCTACCAGAAACTTCTTGGAATCCCCACCGTTGTGTAATCAAGATCCAGAGCCCAAATAACTCAAAGACCCAGCAAATGATGAACTATTTAGGCATTCAAAGATGCAGTTTGACTGGGCATCTTCTGGTAGGTACTGAGTACCTGATGTTCCTGCAAAACTGGAGATCATGCAAGGAGCAAGAGATCTTGCTCCCTTTAGAATACCCTTAAAAGATATTTTCAAATTCAGCACTTAACTTCTCAGACAATGGTTGTTTATAACTGCAGGGGAAGAGGGGATTTTTAACTCCCCGTGGCCCTCGGGTACTGGCTGAGCAGGACACAAGATCTCCTGAGGTCTTGAGGAGCCAGAAGCCCACAGCCTGCTGGGTCCACACACCTCAGTCCTTCCTTGCAGTTCCTGTGGGCTTTTGAATGTTAGAATCCCACCGAGTCCACATCTGGCAATCTGCAGGGGTTTGGAGGAAGTGCACAGACAACTTGGAGTGGTCAGTCCAAGTGTTGCTTTCAAAGCAAAGCCCATCCTTCCCTGTCCTTGGGATTGAACCAGTGCTGAAGGACTGAGCTAAGGGGACACTGTAAATAGGAGCAATGAAGGTCCTGAAAATGGGCCAGGTGGCTTCGCATTGAAGTGTGGACCTCAGAGTGAGATGTTTTGTCACAGAGAACAACCCTCCACAAGTCCAGCATTCTGCTTTCCAACTTCCAACCTGCAATGCTCCTGAAAGCATACTTTTCAAGGCTGCCACTCCTGCAAGCCTGCAAATCCTTTCTCTGTCAGAAGCAGATGAAGAAACTGGAGTTGGGATGAGCATTTCTAACAACATTTGGTGGTTTTCTCACCTACTTTAGCCCCAACACCAGGAGGTAACACAAGCACCATGTTAATTTCAGCCAAGCTTTACAACAAAACCCCATTTCCAAGTGCTTTGTAGAAGACAGCAAAAGCATTATGAGATCCCCAGGGAGGAAATCCCACCAGGTCATGGTGGACCACATTGATCCCAACCCATGTCTGAAATCAGAGGTTAAGCTGAGCAATTGGGTCTCTTTTCTTGGGCAAGAAGCACAGAAGCTGCAGCAAGGTAATAAAGGGTCTCCTGGCATGACTTACAACAGAGAATAGACTGAGTAAGCATGAAGAAGTCATGTTTTGGANGGGGGGGGGGGGGTGTTTGCTTTGTCAGTCAACAGGTCTTATCCACATGCTCTCTGTTTGCATTGGTGTGGACTCCTCCTCAAAGGCTACCCTGCAGCCTGTCACCTGTGCACAGGCAGCTCAGTGGAAAGCAGTGCATTAATTTTTAGCTTTGTGTAACAATTAGGCAGTATGGAGAGGGATGTTCTCAGGAAGCAAGTTTTGGACAGTTTCCTTGAAAAAAAGACCTGTTCCATTTCAGGAGGGGAAAATAGTTAACACAGAAAACTGCTGGAAGCTTTCTGGGACATGTCTTATTCTTGTGAAAGTCGCCTACTGACACCTTTGGATTTAAGCCAAGTGTCTATCTGAACATCAGGAATCTTCTTCCACCCCAGACAGGTATGTTCCCTTCAATCCCTGAGGACATTGCAGGCAGGTATTTCCTGGGCCTGGCTGTGATTCCCCCAGTTCTGCTCCATTATCTGCCACTTGGGATTCACGACTCCACCGCTCCATCTGTTGATGGGACCCTGCGACTTCTTTGAGGAGCTTCAGAGAGAACCAGAACCTTTGTCATGCCTGGGAAACTTTATATGAAGCAGAGGAGTGCTCAGCAGACTCATCTACTGGGTGACCTCGGGGAGGGAGTGACAACACCAGGGAAGGGAGGAAGGCAATTGTCTTCACTGGTACAGCTGCTTACCCAGGGAATATCTATCCAGACCGAGGAGCAAACAGATGGTTTTCTCCCACTGGCCAATCTATTCTTGCTTTTTCTTCAGACACTGTCAAAAAGGGTCAAAGCAAGAACAGTGATTTTCCTCTGCATCCCAAATGCACATACATGGTCCTCTTTGGCCTAGGTGGAGATGATACAAAAGCACAAGTAACCAAATTTGGGTTGCAAAAGGTGCATAAGAAAGTTGCTTGGTCTGATGGCTTGAGTAAAAAGTGCAGCTTTCCCTGTCCACCCTAAGTCTGCTCGTGTCACCACTGTGCACAGCTGTTCCCCAGCAAGGCTGCTGGCCATACACCAGGGGAAATAGGAGGCTGGTGATGGAGCCAGGGACTGAATTGTACTTCAGCAGCTTGGGCATATCTGTGTGCTCTAAGCCAAAAGGCATGCAAACTGCTCCCAATGAACAACTGCTCCAGCAGCCCACAGTCAAAATGAAACACACTTGGGCATGTCACCCACTGACCCAGCCCACCACGGAGGTAACAGGTTGTGTTATCGCAGGGTCAAAGCTGCATCTTCTGCTTGGTAAAGAAATGTCACTGCTTTGTTGTAGTAGATATAGAGACAAAAGGGCATTATCCAGCAATTATGCCCTATCTCACCGATGTTATCTCTCAATTGCGTGTTTTCAAGCTCTTCTACTTGCAGGGTGGGCAGAGGAAGGTGAAGTGGGGTTGCCTGTTTGGGAGATATGGAGTACCCAAAGGACCTGCACCACTGCTAATTCTTAGGATATAACAGTACAGTTGCACTTTTGCACCAGATTAGTTTGTCCCTGTCTTGGCCCAGGAATGAACTTCAAATAGTGCAAATGGTGCCAGTGGTGCAGACCTGCACATCCTGGACTTTATCATCTTGAAGTCTCAAGGATGCTCAGGTGTATCCTGAAAAACTGACTTTTTATGGAGAAGCACAAGAACAACCATTCAATACACAGACATTTTCTATCTCCTTCCTTTTCTTTAGAATTTGGTACAAATCTGTGGCCATCCAGGAACATCTGGTCCATCATTACATTGCACAACATAACCACTCACAGCTTGACATTGCCTGCAGAAACAGAACTCAGAACTACCCGTCCTAAAAAGCATCTGGCACTCCAGCAGAAGAATTGTCACTGGTGGCTGCCAGAACACGGCATATGACACATATTTGCAGTGCTGCTTCTTTCCAACATACGGCAGCAATACACATCCACACAAACATCTGCCTGTGCATGATGGTGTGGCTGATCTTTTAAAGACTGGGCCTTGGATCTTGAAAGACAGTTTGATGCATAAATCTGAGGAAATCAGTCAGGAATTATGTTCCTGAGTACTTCAACTGACGTGTGTGTCTGTTCCTTAATTCCAAGGTCTATGTTCTCCCTAACAGATTTTGCTGCTTCCCCAGGCCTCTACACATTATAGCTTGGAGTTGGAGCCACAGTTCCCTGTTCAGGACATCATCACAGACTCCAAAGGAATTAATTTTAATATTTCCCAGCATTTCAATTAGCTGGCTGCCTTCAGCTTTGGTTAAATCCAAATTCTGATGGCAGCTGCTGTTGTATATCAAGATTTCTGTCACTGACACAGTCACATTGGTACAAGCCCATGTAGATGTCTGGCTGAAGGTGGACCTCATTCCCATGGAACATTCTTTCCAATCACCCCAAGCTTCAGACTAGTCCTCATAAAGCAGTGTTGTTGGAGTGACAGAGGAAAACCCCAGAAATACCAGTCTTCTCAAGATGCCCTTTGAGCACTGACCACAGAACTGAGAAGATGTGTTTGACTGCCCTTGGCTCTCATGGGGCTGAGCAATGAAATGATTTGCACTCTGAGACCTGAGATAGCTCTGCTCACAGACTCTCCTGGTACTAGGGCCATCAAGAGACAGGGACATCACACACCATAGGGATGAGCTTGATGATTGAAATTGCCACCAGTGTGTCAGAAGCTAATAGATACAAAATGGGTTGACACCTATCAATGCTACTTGCTTTTTATTTTTCTGGTGCTATTTTAATTAAACCTTTTGTAGCTCAGTGGGTTGGTGATCTTTTAATTTGCTTTTCAAATTGAAAACTTAACTGAGAGCTATGTACAGGCTCAGAGGAGACGATCTGCCTCTGGTTCCCTGGTGGAACACAGCTTCATGCTTCTGACTTGACCAATAACTAACTGGTGTGACCACATGCCTTCCAGTGTCTCACTGCCACCTAAAAACTCTCTGAGATAATAAGCCTTTCAAGCTCTTTCCTTCACATGTTTGAAAAGTAATTATGCTCAGCATTTTTTCCACTGTGATGATATTGGAAATTTGGTCGCTTCAGAGCCCCTCGGCACACATCAGCGCCTCATCACAACCTGGAATGTTTTCTGCCAGGAATGATGAGATATGACAGTTCCCATTGAAGGATATTCCTCCCAGATAATTCCAGTTTCCAAGGTCCCAGGCTTTGAAGATAAACTTGTTGCTTGTTTGGTTTCCTAGCAACTTCTGCTCTGCAGCAGAAATGCATTCCTGGGACTTCACTCTTGCCCGATGCTCAGAGCCGAGATGTGTTCTGTTCCAGTGAATGCAACCGCCTGAAAACAGAGAAAGCTGGGCTGGATCAAAACCTCTGATTAGACCCACTGGTCTCCCCCAGACTTTGTCATTAAACACAAAACTCATTTTTAAGTTAACAAAACACATCTGGCCAGCCCTGAAGGTGCACGTAGTTTGGGTTTGGACGGTTGTCAAGGTTCTTGATGGGGAATTTGGCACTGATCCCACAACGTGGCTAAGCAGATAATCCCGGGTCAAACACCCCAGTCTTCAGTGGTGCTTTAATCCAGGCTACGTTCAGATGAGGAACCCAAGGATCCAGCTTGCTATGAAACCTGGTGGGGTAAATCATCACCACCAGTGAGACCGCTGAGTTGTAAATCTAGAGAAAAGAGCAGATTTGGCCACCTGTAAGGCACGGGAGTCTTAGCCTTGGTCTTTTTAATAAGTTGTTCAAAAAGAACAAGGAGTGAATCCACCTTACTCTGCATCTTGCCTGATTATAGATAGGTATTTCATTATTTCTACTCCTTATCAGAAACTCACCCCACTTCAACTTTTATTTAAGTGCTCAACTCCAATGTCCCAAGGGAGTTCTGCAAGCTCAGATTCAGTTTCACAGTGCTGCATCCAAGGCGAGTGAAGGGCAGACCTAGAAGATACTGAATCTGATACTGCTTTGTATCTCGCTTGTTGTAAGGTTTTTGGAGGCGTTGCTCATTGGGTGCCTGGTGCCCAGGGAAAAGATCTCTCTTCCATTTGTGTCCTGGTTAAGAAAGTAAAAGATGATCAGCTCTCCAGCTTAATGGAATGATAGCAAAAAGGGCAATGTGTTGATATCAAAGAAACTTCTGAAGGGACCCTGAAAGTCATAGCTTTACATTGTGTGAGGTGCTGTGTCAAGAGATAGGAACAGGACAATCCTTTGCTGAAGCAATGGCCACCTAAGTAGTTGCAGTATGGACAGAAGAAGTCCCTTGCTTTTCAGACAGGCCAGGCACTGCTAAAATGGTTTATGGTCACAAGAAGCAGTAAGTCCTTGACATTGGGACTAAACTGGGATCTTCTGAATGCCAGTATTACACTCTTCCATAGAGACTTATGCTGAATTTATCTAATAAGCTTAATCAGAGTTGATCATGTGAAGATTTTTGTCCTTTTTCAGTTAACTCAGGGCATTCTTTTGTGAGAATAATCTCTAGTGAAGATAGCACTGCACTGTTACAGCACTGTGTTCTGGTCCAGGGAACAAACTGAACATATTGTTCAGTCTGAATTATATCATATTACTGTGAGGGATATTCCTTCTAAACTCTGACACTTTTTAATTACCTCTGTGAGACTCTGGGAAAAATGGCATCTGGGGGAAAAAAAAAATCTTGGCAACCACTTTGTTAGTTTTAGCTTGATGTTCATTTCTCACCATTCGTATAGGGCTGAGTCACAGAAGAGAAGCCCATAAGGGAGTCACAAACAAGCTGTCTGGTTTGAGAAAATTGGGAGCCATTTAAAGCGTGCAATACCTCATCTCATAGATAGTAGCCGGAGTTATTAGAGACTCTGGAGAGTCTGAAATTAGAGAGGGCATTTTTCTAACTGAATAGTTCTGCAGATAGACTGAGGATGGGACAAAAACAAGCTCGGGAGAGAAAGAGACCTTCCCAGGCAATGCTGGAATCAGATGTACTATCAGAATCAGATGCAATTATCCCTCACCTGCCCAGGGCATCTCTAAATCTCACTTGACAATCTTTTCCTTCTGTCTTTAGGCAACATTTTTCACCTCCGCTGAGCTAGTTTGAAACCTTTAATTCCATTCTACCTGCTCTTCCAAGAACGTGGTGCAGCAAGTGGAAACTCATCTCTATACGGGAATAGGGGGCGGGGGAACATTGCATTAAAATATTTGCAGTTGTGAAGTGTTGGTTCATGAACAATACCAGCACACCTTGGGCAAGTGTTGTGATGCCAGAGACACACTGACATGTGGGATGTCCCAGGAGAGATGGCAGCAGTGCTGTGGGGGGATGTGTGCGTTGCCACATTGGTGGGCTTGCCAGGTCAGGACTCTGGGCTTAACAGAGATGCTCCAGGATTGAGATGCTTTGGAGGAAGATGCACAAAACCCCAGAGTGGTGTAAACCTGCAGTGCAGGAAGCTGGTTCTCTCCTTGCCAGTGAGGCTGGTGTATGCCTGGAAACAGCATTACAATCCCTCTTAAACATTCATCCTCTGCCTGTGAGTGCTCCATTTTACCCATTTTTGGTAAAGGACATGCTTCCTTCCTGGGCCAAACCAGTTGCAGCTCAGCGTGGTGGAGGAAAGGTTTTGTTCTGCCTATGCCATTTGGCAGCAGAGGCTGTAAAGCTTTGGTTCTGCTCTGGTTGCAGATGGTGACCCAGGACGTCCGTGCCCCTTGGCTGTAAAGTGGAAGGGAAGATGTCAGGTCTGAGCAGAGCACCTTGTTCCTGCTCTTCCTGCTGATAAGGTTCAGAAAGGTTGTGCAAGCCCTATTAGAAGATGAGAATGTGCCTAAGGCCATATGCTTAGTAGGATCAGTGTAAAATGGATACTCTGACAAGCAGTACATGGGGTAGTTTAATTCTTGAAGGTTTCTAAGGTGTTTGGGGCCATCGGAGCTTGAAGGGTGTGAAACACAATAGATGTCTGGGGCAGGGACCATTAATGTTGCATTAGTATCAGGTGAAAATAGAAAGCAGAATATAACCAGGGAACAGAAACAGAGAAAAGTGTCCCTTGCAGTGCTGTCATTTCATGGAAACGGGGTCTCTGCTTACCACAATGATGCACATCGCAATGTCTTTGGCAAACAGGCAGGAGCAGCTAGGAGAGTGGCTTGCTCCAGCATCTGGAGTCAGAGTGCATTCATTTCACAAGGAATCCTGGTTTTGGAGACTTTGCAACTCTAACCCTGCATCTATTACCCTAAGCCTAGATCAATGAGCCTGTGATTTGTGTTACGAGAAAGCTGATGTACTGTAGGGAAGTGAGATGAACCTCGTGAAAACGTCAAACTTAGGATGCCCGGCTTTGGAGGAGTTTGGAAGTGGAACAGGAAAGCTGGAGACATGCTCAGAGAGCTTCAGCCATGAGAAATGCTGCCACTGTGGCAAAGCATCTGCTAGAGACCTCTTTTCCAACTGTGAGGTTTTGGGAAAGAGCTGCTGGTGACCCAGAAAAGCACCTGCCTTACTGCACACAGGCAGCACCAGCATGCCGTGCTGTCCAGTTTTTCCTCCAGAATCATTGCAAATTCCTGCGAGGGATATATAAAGGGACAACCAGACCAGGGGCCCTCAGTTTCCCAACTGCAAAGATGGGATAACAGCACTCGTGACCTTTGCAAAGGGTTTGTTCCTTGCTCAAAGACAGTGCCAGGTCAGAGCAGACAACAGCTCTCACTCCCTTGATAGATTTGCCATGTTGTTTTACTTCCTGACCCAAACTCTTACTCAGTGTGTCTGGTTGAGAAGATACAATATCCCTGCCAAGTGCAGTGGCTGGGAACTTGGTTTTAGCTTCTCCTTGGCACAGCAGCCCTTTACTGATGGCTGTGTTGGTACTGCCTTACCATGGAGAGGTGTTTCTTGTGAGTGACACTGTCACAGATGATGGTGAGATGTGTCTGGATTTTGAATGCAAGGGAACGATTCAGTCCTTTTGTGAGAGCTGAACAACTGCAGTAAAAAAAGTTGCAGCTCGTGGGAGTAACAATTAAAGCCCGTTATAACCTGCTTAACTGGTCAGGAACTGAGGTGCCTGGAAGAACTTGCTCTGTCCTTCATGAGTGCTGCTTTGTTTTACCCATTTGCCTGATTTGGGAGAAAGATTGTATGCCAGGAGGGGTTAGCTTGCAATTCCTGCTCTCACAACCAGGGCAGTGGTTCCCAGTTCTGAAAGATGACTGATAAAATAGAAACAAAAAAGTTTTCCCAAATGATCCTTCTGAATTCGGTATTTTGATTCACAGGACATGCAACACGTTGTGTGTTCAGGAGAGACAACACATCATAAACTAAATCAAACTAAACCAGACCAGTCTCTGAATGGACCAAAACTGCAACTCCAATGCTTTCAGTGGAGACACCTAGAAGAAGGATGAGTCAGTGTGACATCTCCACGTGTGAACCTGCCTTGAGATGCTTGGTGGAAGTAATAGTCTAGGCTTCTTTCTGGCTCACACTGAGAGGTTTGGAGAAGGGAAAATGGGGGCAGAGAGCCCATGTCTACACGGAAAAGGCGGGGTCTGAGCTGCTGGGACCAGTGAGTTGATGACTCACGGGAAGGATTTATGAGTGCTGAGCCATGGAAACTACCTGGATGTCTGATTGCCCTCGTTGCAAGGCAGGAACACTCCAGAGCCACCTCAGACTTTTTTTCTCCTTTTTTTTTTTTTTTTCTAGAAGAATACACACATGACAGGGCTTATCTCCACTGATTATTGTTCTGCTGTCAAGAACTAGAAGGGAAGAAAGATCATGCCTTTTTTTCCTCCCTCTCTCTCTTTCTGGGAGTGCTGCTCATGGCCACGTTTTTTGCATGCCTTCCAGATACAATCAGAAAGGAATGGTAGCTTTTCCCAGGTCTTCAGTGCAGCTGAAGGCATTTGTTTACTTGGCTTGCTTGGCTTCTTTGCACATTGCAGTGTTTTTATTTGGGGTGGTGTGGTGTGTCATTCATGGTCTGCCATGGGGGCCCATTGGGCTCATGTGCTTACGGTGTGGTCACTGCACACAAATAGGAGCTGGTGTTTTCTGTGCCAGAGTATGTGTCCGTGGGCCGTTACACATTGCCATACCCCACAGCTACTTGTCTGGGATTTTGGGATACCTAGAAATCTTGGCCAAATGGGCAAAGTCCTCAGATGCCACAAGGACAGGAGGTTCAGGAGGAGAAAGGGGACATGTCATGGGGAACTTCTCTACCAAGGACAAAGCTGCCCCTGATGTCCTGGCTCAAGATGGCCCAGGCCTTTCTTACATCTGGGTCAGTGGGGGACAAACCACCTTCAACACATGTCCAAGATGACATCTGTCCATCCTCCTGCTACCACACACAGAGACAGAGAGAGATGGACTTCTTCACTTTGCTGTGATCTCCAGCAAGCCAAGTGAGAAAGGAAAAGTATTTACATGGTGTACTTAAATGTTACACCACTCTGCAACAGTAAGACTGGCAGTTATTTGCTCTCTGCTCCTGGGGAAGGGTCAGCAGTTTTCAGGGAGGAAAATGCCATCAAACCAAACCTGAAATACATGTGTTGGAGATATAATATCTATTAAAAAATGGATATTCCTGACTGAGATATCTTTGTTTATTTTGCTAAGGGAGATGTTCACTAGAGGTCTGGTTTGTGCAAGACTTCCTTTCCATCTCTGTGAACTCACTAACATCTGTAACCCCCTCTGGATGGCAAAGCTTTGTCCTCCCTCCTCTCTGTCACATAATATGTCACTTTGCAAGAAGGAAGGGTTGCAGGACTGAAGCCAAGGAGTGAGTCTTACAGCTGGCCTCTTGGCCTCCCTAGCCAAGACAGAGATGGCAGCCAATCAGAGAAGCATGGTGAGGAGGTGGAGAGAGGAGAGGCTTGTGTTGCTGAGCAGTGTGAGATGGGACAGGTCTGGCATCGTAATGTTACTGGCTAGTGCCCAGCATCAGGACTTCTGACCAGTGTCCTACAGGTGAGACCACGGGTCCTCTTAGCTACCCGTGAGGGAAACCATGGAGGAGGTGGCAGGGTCAGCCTTGCTGTCCCCACAGCGATCCAGGAGCTCACTCATGCTAACCCAGTCCCTACCCTTGTGCGGTTTTAGCTCTGAGCTCCCAAACCCTGAGGCCTCTGTCATCAAAGAAGATGCTCAGATTTTCACCAGCTTGGACCCAGCAGCCTCATGGCATGAGGGGTGAACCAGGGACATCCCCACAGGGCTAGCTTGCTCACACAGCAAGGCTTCATTCAAATGGCTTTGATTTTTGGCCTATTGCACCATGTGAGTCCCCCACTAAGTATTATGATGGAGGGAGCCAGCCTGAGTTTAAAAATAAATTTCTTCAGTAATTAACAAACATGGTTGGGAAACTTCTGAGCACCATTCATTTCTCAGAGGTTTCAAAGCTTGAATTCCCAAATCAGGGCAGTTTTCTCCAACTTACTTTTAGTTACACATCCACTTTGTTTCTCCGGGGGGATTTGCTGTTGTTTGCATTGCAGTGACACAGGAGGTATTTATGGTCCTAAGACTTCTGCTTATCTGATCCACCCCTGCCCTCCACCCTCTTGCTGTGGTGCCAATCCTGATCCACTTTTCTCCCTTCTGCTTATGCCCCTCCAGAGGAGGTAATGTCCAAACACAACAAAAGAACAGGTAGCTCTCCCAAAGAGCTCCTGGAGATGAATGTCCCATTTTCACCAGGCTGCAGCAGAGGTGCTACACTGATTTATTCTCTTTTGGGCAAGGCTGTGACCATGTCACCCCCGTTAAGAGAATTTCAAGTGGGGCTATGGCTGTTCTCCGAACCGCAGCCAGTATCTGAGTTACTATCCCACAGGGGGTTGTTGTTGGAAAATAATGTAATTGACTTTGTCCCGTTTCCAATTTCAGAGAGAAATGAGTTGTGAGAGTACGCGGGGTACAGGGGCTGGCTGCTCCCGGAGTTTATTGAAAATGATAAATGTAGTAATTAGTACAAGACCGTACAGTACGTCTCCTTGTACTTTCTTCCCATCCTGCCTGCAGGATGACATGGTCACGGGCTGTGCTGCTGGTCCTGCCCAGCCCCACCAGGGAGCTGCAGCTGCTACAATGGAGGCATCGCTCCAACCGCACCACTGCCCTGGAAAGCCACGGGCTCCCTCCCCCCGGGATCTCAGCCTGGCTTTTAGCCTGAACAGCTGACCTTTCATTAAAGATTACCTATTTTTACTGCTCCTCAGGAAGAAGAAAAGGCTGAGGCTTGCAGGGGCAGGCCAAGCCAAGGTGGTGTTTATAGTGGGTACAGGGAAACTACTTAGGGCCAGCTTAAAAAATTTATATTTTTGCTAAATTAAGATAGCACCCAGTTAAGCCTGTACCTGATTCTGTTTGATTCACTATTAACAAAGCAGCACAGACCCTGTAGCCCAAGGACCACTGGATAATATTATATCTGAGCTAGTAAATTAAACGTTCCTGGGACCATTTCTGGGGTCTCAGACCACAAACACATGAAGTCCTGTGTCCATTACCCCCTTTAGGCTCTGAAACATGGCAGCCACAGGCAAATTTTGTGTTGGGAAAGGCCCCTGGATTGTTTGAGCTGCAAACCGTCCTGGGAAGCTGTGTGGGACGCTGCTGGCTGGCACAGGGCAGAAATGCTGGAGGTTGTGCTGGTGACGAGGCTGTCAGGTCCCATCCCCAGGAACATACCCTGGCACCGGGTTACTTATAGAGACATCAGCCCAGCAGATAAGCCAGGCAAATATCCCATCCCTTGGTACCAGGGGGAAATGAGGCACAGGCACTTGACAGAGATCCTAAAGAAAGTCAGAGCAAGGACTGGTGCTTCATCACCCTTTGTCATTCAGGTGGCAGATGGGCTTTGAAAGGTGCCTTTATCTCCTCCAAATTTTCTTTTTAGAACTCAGAGAGGCACTGGATGTGCTTCCAGCTCATGGATGCTCACCTGGCCATTTGGGCAGCCTGAAGTCCCCACCTCAGTATCTGCTGGCACAGCACAGAGCAGAGCCAAGCATTGAATCTCCCCTTTGCACCAACCACACACCACCACCATCTCCCTCCTCAGGGCAGTGTGTGGGCACTTGAGGCTAATTTGGGAAGAAACACCATTCTCAAAGCAACACCCAGGAGATAGTAACTTGATCACAGCTTTCCTGTCTCCTCAGACTGCCTCATATCTTCATTTGCAAAGCAGAGGTTGTCATCTTGCCTTGTGTGTGTGGCTGCAAGGAGTCAGATATGACAGCGATATGCATTGTATGGGCCATATCTGGATTAACAAGTAATTGCTACATCTAGATTAGCAAGATAGCAATGGGAGAATATCAGGAGATCAAACAGGCTGGTGCTGGGGGCTCTACATCTACACCATGTGCAGTTCACAGTGGTTATTCCAGGTTAGAATTATCCCAATCTCCCACACTGAAAATCCTCACCTTGAACACTGTCTGAGGCTGGCTAAAGGACCAGCTACTAATTAATTACCTTTTATCCTTATCAGGGGCTGTAGCAGAGCTTCTGATTTCATTTCCACTGAGGAAAAAAAAATTAACAAATTTGTGTGCATCAGAGATGTTCTGCAAACTGGACTGCTATGGGGTGAAGGAGGCCAAGCCAGGGAGCTGCTGTGAAACAGCATTACTGCTCTGAACCAAAATGCTAAGGCAGAGGCAGCCAGAAGCACCTCGGGCTTGATCCAAGGCTCAGCAGAAAGGTTCTTATTTACTGCAGTCCTCCTTGAGTCAAGCCCTTAGGGCTTGTCTGTATGCAAAAATTAATCTGGATTAAGATGAGGCAAAGATTTAAGGTAAAGTAACCCTTCTGGAATAACTTCACTTCGTAACAGATGAGCCTCCAGACGGTTCGGTTAGGAAGCATTGTGTTACATCACATTTATGATGATGAAATGAATTTCCAAGAGAATGTCCTTGCGGTATTTGGTCACAATTATGCAGCGCACACTTAAAAACACATCCATTCCCTGAAGGAGGAGAAACTGAGCTCCCTGCAGATTTGGACTGCTTTCGGGGGCTGATTTGCCCAGAGCAGCTCGACGGGTTTCACTGTTCCTCTCTTTTCCTTCACATTGGGAAAATGCATAAGATCCCATGTGCTAGCTCCCCTGGCAGCAGGGTGTAATGGCTGGCAAAGCATCTGCCAAAAATGTTCACATGGTCATTATTCAAAACCTGTCCCATACACACTAGCTCCAGCCCAGAAGAACTTCAGAGCATCAGTTCAGAGCTATGTCCAAAAGACTAAGCACTGATCTGCATGAATTCAAATGCTCTCCCCAAGTAAGCTTGAATTACACCCTCCTGGGATGCAGATGGCCCCCCTTTTCAATATCTGCACCTCTGCTTGCTCTGAGAGTCACACAAAAAATACAAAAAGATCATGTTAAGTTGGACATCACTTAGTAGAGTGATAAAAGCATCAGGCTGGAAGGACCACAAGATCTCCTTAACTCACCACACAGAGGACAGGACAAGAGGTGGAGATGCCTTGATGGTTGTGAGGCTTCCTCCTCCACTGAAATCACTGTGATCTGGGAGCATTGCATTCAGAATTTTTTCTCCTACCTGAGTGCTTCTGCATGGCTTTATTTCCAGCCAGGTTTAAATGGCCTGTTAAATATTTCTACCAACACACACCCTCTTCAGAAGAGTCTGTCTGCATTCAGCTCGAGTTAATTGTTCATAAGCAATGGTCCATAAGCATAAAAGTTTCCACATATTATTTTTTTAGCTCTCTTACTATTTATTCTGTGAGGAGATAACATTGATTTCAGCTCACACTCTGTTTTTATCAGTCCTGCACAAGGACAAACGAGGAGGCAAAAAGGAACCTCCCTTCTCTCCTATGAAATGGAGTCTGCTATCAACCAGCCGGAGCAGAGGAACAAGCCCTTCATCATGCTATATATATATAGCCTAGTTGGCAAAGTACATTTTCCTTAACATGTCTAATCCCACAAGTATGTGGTGGCTTGCTCTGCAGAAACCTCAGCTTTTCAGGTGCTAGGAAATACGCATGTTCTGTGTTACTTGATAGTTTGCTCACATCCCTCTCTCCTGGAGGCAAGCAATCACTGAGCCTCTCAGCTTGCTTTAAAAACTACTTGTATTTCTGCCTCTACTGGAAAGCCTGAAACCTACTCTGAATATACCCCTCATGCAACACTGCAAGGAACAATAATGTACTCATAATTTCTTGGTTTACATTCTTCTGCTCTAAATCCAGAGAATGAAACCTGAATTATTCTTTTCTCTTTGCTTTGACAGACACTCAGTCCTGGCCCCTCAGCAGACTGGTTTATGCATGCTGAGCCTTCCCACAGCTTCTGTAGAAGAATGGGAAGTGCTGGTGAAGTTGGGTTTTGATAACAGAGCTTATCACAACCATGGTATAAAAACTTATCATTGCTGCCCTGGTGCAAGCACCCTCAGACGTAGAGGTACACCAGTCGGCCTACCAGGAAGCAATGGGAATTCAATGAAAGACCTCCTGTTGGGTGGGAAGGCTTTTTCCCCATCCTAAAAGACTTTCTGAGGTTTAAAAAATGTGCTTGAATGAAGTGAAAGAACCAAATTACTACTTTTTTGTAACGTGCATGAAAGGTCTCACACAACTGCATCCCACTTAGCAAAACAATTACCTGCCCTGTGCGAGACCAGCTTCAAGCCCTTACACTGTCATTATCTCCTATGTCTCCAACAACTAGGCTATAGGGTAAACTGCAGCCTCTCTCACCCTTTTCTTTTGGAATCCTTGCACTCCATATAAACACTACTCATTGATGCAGCTGTTGGGAGACTTCCCACATCCCAGGGGAGTGCTCTAACCACAAAATTATTATCACCCTTGCTCTCCTCCACTGGGTATTTAATTATTCTTACAAAGTGAAGTAATTTCAACTGGAGAACAAGGGGCACCCAGGTCAGAGTACCCCATAATTATCTCAGTATGGAGTACTCTCCTAGGACATGAGATTTCCCAATCAGATGCTGGAAACTCTGGGCTGTGGGGGTAGATAGGGAAAGCAATGTTATTGTCTTCTCCTCCATTTTGTGAATGGTTCCTCAGACTCCTGAGAGTAACATGGTTTGAGATATGTGCCTCTGTGTGTATGTTTCTGGAAATGCTGAAATGAACTGCTTCAACATTGCCATTTTTTTCATTTAATCCAAAATCATTTGAGAATATGCATCATATTTGGCAGATAACTGTGGCCACCCTGAAACCACATTTTTAGCAAATAAATGATTCACTGAGTAAATTTAGCTCATCTTAAATGTCTATTTATATCACGGGAACACACCCTGTCACTGTTGGGGCTTCACCATGTTGAGTACTATCCAGTTCTTACAGCCAGACATGCTCTACTACAAACAGAGCCTGAGAAGGAAAAATAAAGCCCTGCCTATTTTACAGGCAGCTTTCTGCAACAGCACAGATGTCAGCCTAACTGTTTCAGAAAAGCTGTGTCCTGCTCTGCAAATGTATCTCAGATACCTCACATCTTTATGGGACTGGGAAATGGAGCATCTCCTTGCCAATCACCCCTCTGCCACTAACACAGCAAAGCCATCCATCCCTTTTTTAGGTCACTTTTCCAGAAAGGAGTGATCGCTGAGAAACCTTTGCCTTACACCAGCAATATCCTACAAATGCTGAATGGGTTAATCCGCTTTAGCCAACATCCTGGTAATGAAAGGTTTCACTCTTTGTCACCTAATGGTCTTGTGTCTAAAATACAAGCCTAGTTGCCTTCACTTGAAATGTTTTTAATCATTGTGGAATAAAAACCTAGCCTAGTGCCAACCAAAGAGATGTTTGTCTGCTCAGCAGATTTTATCAAAGCTTCCTTGATGTCTTCGCCTTTGTAATGCTAAGCACTTCACTGTTTGGCATATTTAAAGTAGGATGTGGTACATGTGAAGCATTTCACAGAGCGATGATGTATCGAGTGTGCTTTAGGAAGCAATGAAAGCAGCAGACTCATGATTTTTGAGCTTTTAATTACTTATTAAGTGGCATGACATAAAGGTTACGGGGGAGATTTTTTTTCAGCCTCCAACTTATTGACTTTGAAGTCGGTGCCTAAATACCCTTTGTGCCTTTGAAACTTTCCGTCTGCTCACAGGGGAACATGCTGCTGCTTTGGGCTTTGTTTCACGCTGACCACATTTGTTCAGAGGAGAGAAGCGGAGGGATGGCAGTCTGCTCAGACACAGGTCTCTGCCTTCGACATGGTGGATAAAGATGAGGGACAGGGACAAAGGGTATAGAGAAGACCCTTAGCACAGAGCCCCGAGCAATGAGTTCTGACCTGGCCTTAAAAATGCCAACACTACAGGGGGCAAATAACCATAGCAGCCCCCAGGGTGCTTTTAATGAGCTGAATCGCAGTCCAAGTTCTGCTCTTCATCACTGCCACAGCTGAGTTTAGCAGATGTCCCCTCGGACAGAAAGGGCCCAGCAATGCACAGTGGTTGGCCTCGTCACCATCTCCTCCAGGTCTGGTGTGACAGCTGTGACAAGAATGCCATCCAAGGCTTCAGGAGAAATAAAGTCAGGAAAGGCAAAAAAAGGAGAAAAGACCCTCACATTTGGATCTGGGCTTTTTAAGAGTAGTTTGGTTTGAGTTTTTTTCAGTGTTGTCTGAAGGGAAAGGCTTTCTTTCCAGTTACTCTCATGATAAACCAAGAGAGCATGGCTTCCTAGAAGGGTTTCTCTGTGATGATGAGGATGGAGCCAGGTAAGGATTTCGCCATACTGGTGAGTATGAAGGCAATCCTTCTCTCTCCACTGGACCAACACTCACTGTGTCACAGTTGGGATGTCCTTGTGAACAGAAATCTGTTTGCTGGGTTGCTGGCCCAGCACTCATTGCACCTCTTTTTTATGAGTCTGACTGATTGCAAGAAACTCTTGTGGATCATGAACCTGAGATGCTCACTCTGGCTCCAGGGGCTGCTAAATTGTTGGAGGTCATGTCAAAGCTGGAGCTACACGTGTGGGGAGAAGCTCACCCTACAGCTGCCCAAGGCACCCTCTCATCTTCTAGCCTCTAAAAAAGAGGTGTCATTCTGGCATCCTCAATCAGTATCAAATGCTCCTTTCAAATAAAAAGAAAAGGGGAAAAAAGAAGAAAAAGAAGGAAAAGAAGGGACGGCTGTCTGCTGAAAAATCACCCTCCCCACTGACAGAGAAATGAAACACCAAATGTGCAGTATGTGTATTTTTATCCTCACTGAAGGAAAAAGCAAAACCACAGCCTCCCATATTCAGTGAGTGACCAACACAAACATACAAGGACCCGAGTGCATTTCTACCCCCTGGAAAAGTTTTCTTTATTTAGGACAGACATACTGTTCAGTCAAAGCAACATCGATGTCCAGGCACCCACTTCTTCTAATCTTTGCTGCTTGTTCAGATCTTTGGGAGAAAAAAAATGAGTGGGAAAACCTAAAATTCGCAATCTTTAGAACAGATTTTTTTAATTTCTATCAATTTTCTTATTTTTTTCCCCCGAGAATTACAAATACCACTTTCCTGCTTCTTCCATTTTCTAAATGAACAAAACATTGTAATTGGACTCGATTATTCTTCATACTGGTAGGAGCTGTGCAGGGTCAGCTGGGTGGGCAGCTTCAAGAGGGTTTGATTCAGCAGTAGAATGACTCAAGCTGCTTCCCAGTATCACAAGCAGGACATGAGAGAGTTGTATCCTGGTATTTCTCTGAAGCTTTATTAGGTCATAATATTTAGAGAATCTACTGCATAAAAAAATAATTAGTTTTAAAAAGTCTTGCAGTCTACACTGCTCATGATAGATTAATTTGCAGGCTTACTTTGGGTACAATTATTTTACATTTATTACTGCAGGTCCAATAAAGAGTAGAGGTGGATCCTGTCTGAAAAAAATTAAGGCAAAGGGCTGAATATTAACAACCCCATTTTACTACTGGGAAGTAAGCATCAAAGAGACTAAGGGACACATGAAAAAAAAATAAGTTCAGCATAGAGACCCTGAAGACCCCATTTAGCAGAAACCCAAGTCTGAAGGTGTTGTGAGCACCTCACTTTTAGATTTGCAGTATCTTCTTGGGCATGAACGCAGTCAGCTGGAGGTGACATAGTGCCTAGGTCATGCCAAGGTCGCACTGAGCTTGTTAGCATCCAGAAATGGGCCATTCCTCTGATTAATGCCCCGGAGGGATCTTACCCACTCAGTGCTCCATGCACCCACACAGATGAGATCAACAAAATCAGGCACTGAATTACCCCTTTTGTCTTAAATCTTCTCATGGCATAAAGCTGGAAACCCCAGGAGGTAGGAAGCGGGTGTTTGTTGTGCTCCACAGCCCAAGGACAACCTCAACTCTCCCAGTCCCACAAATGTCCCTGAACAGCAGGTCAGTAGGTTGGTCCAGGGAGGCCCTCTGCTCACCCACCTTTTGAAACTGGGATGTTGCACCTTAATGAAGTCAAACACAATTAGGTGCAAGGAAGAAGAAAGGTGACAACTCTTTGGCTCTTCTTCCAGAGCATCCTCTCTAACAGGGGTTTTGGAGACTGTAATACCAGTCTCTAAAGATTAGATGCCACAATGTCTTATGTTGAAATATGGAGGTTCCTTTATCAGATTGAGCCCTAAACAGCTTCACTTCTTGTCAGAAGTTGGTGGAAAATGAAGGACAAAACCGTAAGCTCTTAAACTCACAGCTAATGTGGGGGGATTTCTGCAAATTTGAACCACGAGTTTGTCATCTCTCACTCTGACTCCACACCCACTAATGTCCCTTTTTCGTGCCTTTTCCACAGTATTGGGCTTTTCAGGGCCATTCTCTCTCTCTGGGACTTTCTGGATAATTAATGTTTAGTGAAGTTTTTCTCTTGAGGGAAAAGCAATGAGAATTTTCCCCAAAAGGCCTGAAGGAGAAGTTGGCCTCAGCACACATCTGAGCCGTTTGCTGCCATGCCTCTCACGCTGCTGATCACTATGCGCAAGGTGGAAACCACACAACGTGGTAACACAAGCTGACCTCCACTGGAAACAAGCAGGGGCGGTGGGAAACGTCTCAAGTGACTTCACAGCACCCGCTTTTCACCTCTGCAAGTTCTAAGCCACTTCAGGAAAGCCAGCAGAGGAGCTGAATTTTTATCTCATTCTCAAAATCTGAAGGCTTTATATTTCCTTCAATGCATGCACATAATTCATGCTAACAGGATGTATCATGAAACACTTAGGGCCCAAATTGTGCTCTGTTCACACCCAATTTTCATCCATGATTGTTCACCTGGAGTCACTCAAAGTCAACATCAGTGTAGTTAAGAGCAGTGTCTGATCCTTCACCTCTTCCAATATAATAGGATCAGAGGATTTAGACACTGGCAGGTTATCTTCTTACTAAGCTCTATTACACCAATACACGGGCTGAGGGATATTGAATTTTTTTAAAAAATATATTTAATGTTGTTTTTTAAAACAGGACTTGGTTTAGCGGGTGTCAGCTGAGAGTAGCTTGCCTTCACTCAGTCAGGCCAACTGTCACATGACAAATGAGTATAAACGAGTGAGATTGCTTTACCCACTACAGGAGCCTAGAGCTGACCGTCAGCATTCTCCGCTCCAATCACCTCCATTAAACCTGGCAAACCAGAAGTGTGCAGCCTACGCGTATGGAAGAGTGTGTGCAGGAGGGGAGGTGAAACTGGCATCGTGTTCACTGTGTATTTAAAGAACTGCAGAGACTCCAGAGTAGCTCCCCATGTGGACACACACATATGTTCACACTCCCACATATTTTAGTGTCTCTGAAATGACAGTATTTTTTTTAATTATTTTTTTTCCTTTTTAGTTGATTTCTCTTTGGAGGCATTTTAAATTAAACAATAAGGAAGTGTCTATGATTCCAGAGAGAGGGACTGATATCCTAATGCTTCCTATAGCTGTCTGTATCCTGGCAGCATCATTCAAGCTGGTCACCTGCACCCAACTCATTATTAAAGACCAGCCCACTGAGGTCTGAAGTGCAATTCATCTCCTCCCACAACAGATGCCTAAAATGTAGCAGAGGAACTGTACCCCAAAGTGTCTACTTCTCTCCACTGACTGTAAAGATGTCTCAGATGCTGATACATGCGTTTGTGCAGACGATTCTTAAGCGCCCACACTGTGCAGATCTATAGGGTGTCTCAGCAGAGGCTAAGGTATGGGCTTTGCCTTCTCCCTGCCAAAATGGCTAGAACTGCTTCCCAGCTTAGCCTAGGGTTTCTTCCCACCCCATGCCCTGTTGGAACAACTACTTCCATTGCATGCTCCCCAAATATAAGGAAGCCTCACTAGTCCTATTCAGCGTCTTTGTGATCACACTGTGCATTGCTGCCATGTAACTTCCCATGCAGACAAGATTTGAGTGGGGTTCAGTATCTCCGAACTTTCACACACTTGCCTTTCAAATCTTTGCTGGTTTTCCTTTGATAAAGAAAATGAAAAAAAAAAAAAAAGGTTCAGATGAATCTATTCACAGGATCTGGAAGTTCCCCTTAGCACATGTGCTCATGCAGCTGAAGAATTCACAATTCACATGAGCAACACCCGGAGATAAGATTACATGATGTGGGTGAGCATCTGTAATCCTCCATGCTGACCCACAAATAGGGTATGTTTTATTATCCCATCTAGAGGCTTTTAGCTTCAATGGGATGTGTTTTTTACATCAAGAGGTCTCTGTCCTGCTTGCCTTGACTCTAGCCAAGGTTGAAGCCCCAATGGAGCAGAAGTAAGTCTTGTAAGGTTTTGCCCCTGAGAATGAGTGTCTGTAGCCGTGGGGACACCATGAAGCCCAGTTTGCAGCAGCAGATATTTGTAGGAGGGCAATTCAGCGGCATCTGAGAACTATTAAATCATTATTTACATGGCAGCATTTAAAAGAGGATTTCTGATTGCCCTATAGACATTAACTAAGCCTTGCTATCTGTGCAGGCTTAGCTGCGTGAGACAAGTGAGCAGCTTCAAAACAGGTGACGAGGCAGTAGTCAGGACAGGGACAAGCCTCCTGACTCCTACCCTGTGCTGCTAACCACAAAGCATCCCCTCCCCTTTGTCAGGAAGGCTAATCCTGTAATGTGACTCTTAAGCAATGCTTAGGAGCTGGAGCCTAAATAAAACTTCATTCCAAAATAGCACGTATGAAAATGAAGATAAGGCTCAACAAGTTGTAACAGATGCCTGTTAATTAGTCACTGCAAGGCGCTTTCAGATGCGAGCTGTGTTTCGGTGCACGAGCCATCCACAAAGGCTGCTGTCCCTTCTCTTCTCCAGACATGATTAAAGAGAAGGGGCAAGCCTGGACACACTTGTTTCACTTAAACTCCTGGTTTAGCTGCAGCAAAGTGGGCCCTGCTTGCTTTCTGACACTGGACTCAGCCCAGCATTAAAAAGGCAAGAATTTGTGTTGCACACTCGCACACAAATCCCAGCATCAAACAGGGTGCAGGGTAACCTCAGGAAAAATCAGCCAGGACGAATGCGCTCCTATAAAAGCGCAGCCAACACATACTGGTGTCATTTTATTACTTTTGTCTTGATACTTGCATTATATGTTCATTTATATCACATATTTCTGAACCCAGTAGTAAACAGTCTCTCCCTCTTTCATAAGCCTTACTGATACAGGTTGTTTTTTCCCAACTCTTTATGACTGCTGTTTAAATTAACTATATAAATCAGGTTCTGGCCTCTACTACAAGAGAAAACAATTGTGTTCTGTTTAACTTAGGAATCTGCAGTGTTTATAGACAGACAACCCCGAAGGTAAGTTACTAAACTAGTTTCTAGTTGCATTGATCTGTTGCCAGAATACATAAATTATTAACTGAGAAGTAACTCTGGAGAGTGTTGTGTATTTAAGTTTGTATTTGGTAGGGCTGGGGATATGTGGCTTGGCCGTAAGTAGACACTAGAAATATTAATGATTTTCAAGTAGAGTTCTATATTTTAATTGCTGAGAGGAGACGACTTTCTTTCAGTGTCTGACTAAGAAACCTTTCCCTTGCTTTGTTTAAGCCACCACAGCGCAAGCCTATGGGAAAACTCCCACTGATTTCCCTGAGGACTCCGGTGTTAAGTCCCTGGGAGTTTGACCAGTTATTTCAGCTGATCAGACAGTCCAGATACCTCTGCCAAGTAAATCTGTCTCCTTTGAACTCCAGCTACTCAAAATTTAATGTGCTGTCACTGAAGCACGACGTGGAGAGTCAGATAATAACATTTTCCTCCCTAAACAACACGAGGCACTCGAAATACTTGACAGTGCCAAGGTCCAGGTGAAGAACATTCTTTTCTGCTCTTCCGTGTTAACCCGAAGGTTGACCTGAGGTTTGCTGCCCTTCAAAGCATGGCGGGTCACAGAAAAAATTTAAATTCTTTTCCGGGGTGCATTTTTGAGGACTGAGGTGGTCCTTTCTTGAAAATTACAGGATGTCACCTGGGCACAGCGTATGCCGCTTGGGCAGCGCATGCTGAAAAAACACATCTACTCTTCATCTTCAAATTGTCTTTCATTTCCTAGGTGGGAAATCTTTGATCTTAACCTCTGGATTGAGGTAAAATAGTACAATGTATGGCATCCTGGGTGCTCCAATGGGCTAGCCCAACTGTAGAGGATGGGGTTGCGAGTAATGCAAGCTGTCTGCATGTCCCTGGGTCGATTTAACACTAATTCCACTTTGCCTCTCCCGCCTCCTTGGAATAAATTCCCAGCCTAACTCCTCTGCAGCCAGCAGCTCAGGGAGAAGGGAGAAGACAGCCTGTGCAGGCTAGGCCCCAGGTGGGCAGATACCACTCCACACTTCACCTCCTCCTGGAAGACCACAGCAATTTAACTGTCTCCACAGCAGGAGATGTCAACCCACTTCTCACACAGCAGGGTGAAGTCCAAGTGTGTTGAGGGTCACTAAAAGGAAATTGCCTTGCAGAAGCCCATGCTGCAAGGGTGAGCAAGCCAGCAGCAAGTGTAGGAGCCATGAGGTGCCCCATCCCTCTTCTTGTAGCAGGTCCATCACAGCAGATCAGGAGAAGAGAGCAAGTGCATGGGGAGCAAGTCAAGACTTAAATAGCTACATCCAGCCACGTCTTGTCCAGGCACCTACGTGTGGCATCCCTGCTGTGTGAGAAGGGTGTTAATCTTTTGTATAATCTTCACCCACGCCAGATGAAAAGTACCTTTTTGGCTGTACAGGTGCCATGAATACTTTCACAAAACCCTGTGGTTCTTTGCAAGTTAGTGTAACCTTTAAACCCATTAAGACTCCTGTTTTTTTCTGCCTCAAAATCATGAGGGGCTAAAAGATGAAAACTATTGCCCTCATTTGCACAGTACCTAACGCTCCACCATCCTTCTGAATATGGACCCTCACTGCATCTGGAGGGTGGTGCTGCCATTCAGCAATGTGGAGATGGATTGTGGATTTCAAGTGGATTTCAGCACTTGCATATCTTTAAGCAAGAGGGACATACAGATTTGCCAGCTATCGCACAGGAAGCCCATGGAAATGTGAGCAAGGAAGCCCAGTTATCTAGAGATGTATGACAGCTACCAGGCAAGCTTTGCCTTACAAAAATGAAAAATTGCCAATTTTTGTGGAACTGAGTGATGCAGGCATTGGTTTTGGATGTGTTGGCCACCCTGTGTCCTCCTCTCACAGTGCCTGCTCCAGGGAGACCCAGTCTTCTGAGAAGTAGCATGGGGTTGCTTTGAGAATAACAAGGGAAAAGTCTTTCTTTTATGAAGGAGCTCTGGTTGCTACCTGCCAGAAATGGAAATAAAACCAGACCTGGACATTTCAGGAATTCAAAGGTTCTATTTCAGAACTCTTGAAGGCCCACAAATTTAATTTGATCTGGATATTTTCATGCCATCCACAGAATTGTAATGGCATGGGTGACATCTGTGATGAAGTATTATATCAAGCTTTTGTGTTTTAGATCCATTCCTCAGCAGTGTTGTCAGGTTAAAGTGTAAAGTTTTGTGGTTAAGGTTCCAAGTCTGTTGGTAGACACACTCTTTGCCTCTGTGTCCTTCTGCAAGTCACTTCAACCCTCTGCTGCAGTTCTCCCCCATAAAACAAAGGCAAAAAAACCCGTTCCCTACCCCAGGAAGAGCTTCTGAGGACAAATGTTGTTGGTATCTGAGAGGCTCAGATGCAGCCAAGATGGGGAACTGTTCAAGTGATAAGTTACTGCAACCCCTTGGTTTCACCAAGGTGAAGCGGCAGAGCTTGATGCAGCCTTGAAGCTGTCCAACCAGCATGGTTGGATGCATGTCCAACCAGCATGGATGAAGCAAAACTGAGACAGAAAACCTGATTATTGTGACAATTTCTATATTGATCCTACTGTTTGTCTTCCTAAAGCTCAACAACAGAATTGCAGTTAAATGCCATATCCGGAGAGCTTTTGCTTTAGTGAGAGAGCTGTGATCTTCAGAGATAAGGGGCAAGGCAAACACTGCAGTCTTGTCTATTGCCTCTGTAGGCAACTATTCTTTGGCTCATAAGCTATTAATTACCAGACCTTAGAATTTATTTATTTTTCCTGAAAAGAATTCTGACAGTGCGGAGTCTTGAAAAAAAGAGAAAAAAAGAAAAAAAAAAGGACTCCTTGTTTAAAAATTCCTCTTCTCTCTCCAGTTCTTTAAATGCTGCTGGATTGCTGAGCTGTGAAATGTGATGTCTTCTTAAGAGTTCCAAGATTTTTGCCCAGAAGGAAGAAAACACTGTTCAGGTTTGCCCCTTGAGAATTTAATGATCACATCATCAATTTCTACCAAGAAATGAAATAGCAGTGAGTGGGTAATATCCCATCTAATGCTGTTTCTCCCTCTTCTTTTCTCCCTCAAAGGCCCAGCTTCTCTTTTCCAGCCTCTGATTTTCTGTGTAACAGGAAGATGCAGAGACACAGGGTGATGTGCCCTTTGCAAACTGATTTGACACACTCAAATATTATTCCTGCTCCAGCTTAAATTTTCCTCCTTGATCTAAACCCCCGTGTGCCCTAAAACCAACCGTGTTTCATGTCCTCAAAGCCAGAGCAATTGAAATAAGGAAATGTTTCTATGTAGCTGGTGTATGATAGTCCAAGAATCTGTGCTCCTGCATCCCATCACATTTAAGAAGGGTTCAGCTTCTTACTGGAGGGACACAGATACCAGAGCACAAATTATTTCCATTTTCTCCTTCCTCTCTGCAAGGCGTGTGAAACCAGGCTGCCTCTTTGCACAGAGAAGCCTGCATGGAAATCTGCAAAAGGATGAGACGGGGCAAAAAAAGTTTGTATTTTAAAGATCAGCTGTCATTCAAGCAGCTCAGCCTGGACCCAGACAGAGCAATAACAATCCTTTCATCAATACTGTGGTTTTTTCCTAGATGTACATGTGGAACAGAGGGAAAGCCCATCTGTGGGGTAGAAGCACTCATAAGGCTATGGCCAAAGTCAGTGTATCAGTGGCATCTTCCACGCTTTCTCCACCTAAACCCTTCTTTTAGAGAACACTCTTTGGGGTTAGAGCTCTAAGTTCTGGTACTGGCTTTTCTGGGAGATGATGGGCCATGTCTTTAACCACCCTGCACCCAATTTTCCTCATAAATACTACAAAATAAGGAGGAAGGATTTATTATTTGCAAGAGCATCAGTACCCTGGAGCTGAAGACTCTCCTGACAAATAAGGCTTTATGCATTCCACTTTTTCCTAACCATCACTGGCATGTGACTCTCAGCCCTCTGTTGTCCAGACACCTTCGTTATACAAAAGCACAAAACTCTGTTGTTATCTGATTCCTGCCCTCCAGCCCAAATCAGATTCAGGGGAAGCCGAAACGTGCCCTGCTTGACCTGACAGTGTTTTTAAGCCACATCTCGCCCTGTTTGCTTGTCTGTCTGCTGGTCAGGGGTTATTTCCATGTGTGGATAGGCTGACCTGACTACAGTCAGCAGCTGCACAAGAAAACACTGTGGAAATGGCACGAATCCTTGAGATCCTCCACTGAGATGGTTACAATCCCCTCTATCCAGATCACCAGTGTTGGTGTGTGGTTTTTGGGCAGCAAAATGTCTGGATCCAAAGTAGGGGGGAGCCATGCCCTCTCCCTACACCCACATGCCCACTGTGCTTCATTTTGCAAAGTAGCAGAGACAGTGGTTTTGATATCTTTGGGCAGATCTCTTCTTTGTTCTCCATGTATTGTGCTGCACTGTTAGTCATGAACACCATGGGCAGCAGCTGTGGTGGCTCTTTGCTCCAGCCTTCCCACCACCTGATGGGGCTCAGGTCAGACCCTCCCAGGGTCTCCTTCAGCCCTCTGAGATCTGGTTTCCTTCTCCTGCCCTCTGGATCAATGTGCCTGAACACACAACAATTCTTGTACAGTATTCTTCTAGAAAAGACAGCATCAGTGCTGTATCCCACTCTTACTCCTCTAGGTAACTCATTTCTGCATATGTGAACGTGGACCTCTAAGGACCTGCTGAATGTCAACATGAGATACAACACATTGCACATCATCTCCTGACTACACCTTGACAGAGAAAAATAAAAGACTTTATAATACAGTTGGAGATGGGCCCAAGCCACAAATTCAAATACGAATGAAGGCAGAAGGTGTTTGGCTCCAGGGTTTTGGTTCTAGTCCTTAAATAAAGCAACTTAATTTACAGTGTGCTTGGCCCAGAGGAACTCATGAGAAGGAATGGAAATCCTCCACCAGAAGTTACAGGTTTCATATGGGAATCTGTGGATGAGCGTCCTGCAGCCTCTGCTATAAAGACATTGGGCCAAATCACCAGCACAGAGCCTTGTCATTTAAATCACTGCTGCAACACATTTTCACTTGACATTGGCACACACTGTCTCAGTACACCTACATAACTGCTTTATAAATATACTTTGTCCTGGCAGGATGCAATTCCAAAGGATAATTTAATAATAAGCCACATATACATACATGCAATGCTTGGCATTGCAGAACAGTTACAGAGATGAACAATCCATGTAAAACTGGGCAAAAATATTTTGTTTCAGGTCCTCCATCAGTGGGGACATTCCCATTTTGTGCTGCTAATGCTTGCTGGTTTTAGTGTTGCATAGATGAGATATGACTCAGGGTAAAACATGCAGACATCATCCAATGTTGATGCATCTCATTTAGTGCATTGAAAAGGTACCAAATTAGCTGTTTCCTCAGAGAGACTTGGACAGTCTTCTTGTATGAGCCGTGCTTCAGGGTGCAGAGTGTATTCCCTGTCTCAATCTTCTCATTTCTTTATCTTCATGGCATGGGCATAATTCTTTTCATGGTTCTGCCATGGTTTCTACAGGCAATAGACATCACTGCATCTAAACAATACCATTACCATCTTCTCTTGTTTCCTCTGTGGCCTAATGAAGCCAGGGGCTCTCCTTCTTTTGGCAGAGCCCTTTTCCCCCTTTTCTGCTCCCAAACCACCTGAAGGGAAAGGGATTAAGATGGAGATGGTTGGGCAGGCTGCAAGCCCAGCTGTTTGGCAAGGACAGATGGGGCAGCTGCAAAGTTCCCACAAAGTGGAGGCTCCCTCCAGCCAGGGCTGATGATGGCTTCTGCTTGGCACCTTCCTACATGCAAGGCCCTGGGGGTGGAAACATAGCAACAGCCAAAAGCCTCTTCAGTCTCCTCTTCCAGGTCGAGAAAGGAATTTGTACGAGACCTGGAGAGAGACAAGGCTTTAGTCAAGGGCTTCAGAGTTGGTGAGGGACTTTCTGCAAAGTGTTTTTTATGTATTGCTGATAGAAAAAACCATGGCCTCACAATGTGCATGTCTAGTAGCCTCCTTTCTGCAGATGTCCCCATTTGAGATGCTGGGAGATGAAGCGACCTACTTAGGAACTACCTGAGAAACAGTCATGAGATATGTTCCCCTCAGCTTTCACACTCAACTGACTACCTGGACTACTCCTTCTTATGCCAGGCTTGACTTTCTGTCTACACTCTGTGATGCAGGCAGGATGGTCCCCAATGGTCCCCATGGTTGCATCAACCAACTTCAGCTCTGATCTTCAGCAATTTTAGTACACCCTCTTTCCACATTGCCCTGGGGCAGAGCCATGAACGTGACTCAAGACGTCAGGTTCCCTGTGTCTCTCCAGCACTTGGGGATGAATCTCCTTTGAACTTTTTGAACCTGCCCAATGCATGGCTGGGGAAGCCAGCTTGTTGGCAAGCTTGTTGGCAAGCAGTTTGTTTCAGAGCCCCTGCTGTGTATATACCTCCTGTCTGGATCTTCTGGCCAAGGGAACACAGGAGACCAAGCCCACTCGTGCTTCTTGCACTTGGTCCCAAATAGAAATCAGATTGAGAAACAGATGCACAATGAGGTCTGTGCCTGGAACACCCCAAAACCACACACTCTGAATAATTAGAGCTCTCACATATTGGCTAAAAGCCGAGTCATGGCAAACAAACTGGTTTCCTGCTGGCAACAAGTAGCTGCCTTCACATCCAGAAGGACAACTTTGCACCCGTGAATCAGAGCAAGGGTGCAGGCAGAGAGCATCAAAGCAGAGAGCCGTGATCACACTTACACCACAGTAACCCCAAGTTATTTAAGTGGATTTCTTCCAGGTTTCTGCCCATATAACCAAACTCTTAATCTGGCCTCTAGTCTTCGCTTGGTTCCAGAGCCATGGGAATGTTTTCTGCTGGCTGGGTGAACCATCCTCACAGTGCCTCTAATTGGGAATTTTTTTTCCCCTCACAGCAAAGCTCAGGAGAGGGTGGTAGACATAAAAGGAAAAAATAAATAAATAAATCACAGTCATTAACCGAAAGCCGGTTGTTTTCTGTGATTTTTATCGCGGGCAGACAGGTAACCCACACAGCTGCATACTGGTGTCTGCCCAGCCCGGGGAAGGGCTGCTCCAGGCATGGTGCCTACCTGTGCTAGCCATTGAGGAGAACACGGTGGCCAGGGCAAGATAGTGCAGGCTGCAGCAAGGAGAGCTTGTGCAGTGGTTGCTAGCTCATTCCTCTGCCAGTTCTGCAGCTCCCTGTGCCAGCTGGATGGAGCCAGTCTCTGTACCCAGGGGATGGAGTTGCAGTATCAAGGCTGCACAGGGGGATGTGCTGGGCAGCATTAGTGGGAAGGGTGTGTGCTCCTTGCCCAGCGTGCAAAACCACGCTAACCCTGTCAGCACTTCTCTTCTGCAGTGTTTGGGTGCATGGGGGGACTGGCCCCGGCATCTCCATCCTTTGAGCCCTTCTCCCTATCACCCATCATGCAGTGCTGTGTCTTCACAGTGCAAAGAGTGTGGGGGTTTTCCATCAGCCTTCAGCCCTGGACAGACTCAAATCACACCATGGATGGCTGTCACTGATGCTGGGGGGCCCAAGCCCCTCTTCCTGATCTCTCTGGGCTGGAGGGGTCAGGATCAGAACCACGTGCTGACTCCAGGAACACAGCTGGCTGTGCTTCGCCTTGCTGCAGGCTGTTCCCTCTCCTCCTGGGACTCGGTGTCCCTGCTAATGTCAAACCTCCTCTTTGCCTTTAGTGCCAGGCAAATCTGCCCTTGGGCACTGCTTGGGCAAGCAGCTCAGAACTACCCCCTGTAGAGGCTTCCTCCCGGTTATTTTGCTAGCACAGTGCATGCGTGCACTGGGGCAGGTTGGGTAGCTGTAGAGTTGTCCTCAAAACCTGTCAAAATGGTGTGGCTTGCAATGGGATTGGGATCCTCGTCAAGGAAACGAGCTTCCATGACAACAACCAACACAACTAGAGCAAATTGCATCTCTTCACACTAGACATCTTCCACTTCAGGCAGAAGCAAGCCTCTGAGGACACAACCAAAGGTAGACTCAGTGTGATAATCACCTCTGCAACACACTGCTCTAGAGAGGGATGTGAAATAACCTAGAAAGACCCCACGTGTAAGTCACCCCCCTCGATGCTCCCCATGCTTGTTGTCCCTGTGAGGCATCACTGAGATGGGAACCAAGGGTCCTCCCACAGCAGCAGCTGAAACACAGTCTGCAGAGTGGAGGAGCAGTTGTGAAAGACAGTTTGGAAAGAATAAAAACCCAGTTGGAAATTTCACTACCAATATCTGTGATGCAGAGCTGAAGGCTAAGGCCAGGCCTCTGGGATGTGGCAAGAAAATGTCCCTTCTGCTCCCTCATGAGAGCAGTGGGGACTTCAGCTGGTTTTGCTCCCGAGGCGTGACACCAGTCGTCTTGAACGATACCCAGTTTCCACGTGTCTTTGCTCATGTTTGCAGACTTTTGAGAGTTTCATAAGTTCCCCTTCCTCCATCGTGCTGGAGAGGGTGGACACTAGCACTCTTCCCAGCCCCAGGGTCAGATTGCTCAGCCTTTGAAGATATTTCCTTGGAGTCCTTGATCCTGAATTTCTTGGCCTCTTTGAAGTTTCCCCTTGATGTTAGTGAGTATCTGGGTGACTCAGTTCCCTCCCTCTTCAAGCAAGATCTGACCTTGTTAGCCAACTTTGTCTTACATCCCCCTGCTTAGATAACTGCCAGATATGTGGTTTCAGGACATCGAGTCCAAGGGCTCTGAATTTCTTGAGGACTTGGCAAGTACCATCATTGTCTTGTTCCTTCTTGTTGGTTGCACATTTCCCTGGCACAGGGGGTCTTTGAGGCACCCCTGCTTTCTGGAAGTGAAATCCTACAGCCCAGTTTCTTAGGTCCCAGGATTCCCACCAGCCTTGAAAACAAGGTGTTTTACCCTCATTTGCTCCCAGTTTTGCTGTGTGGGGCAGAAATGACGTTGAAAGAGCTGAAACACCTCCCCCAGGTTCTTAAGAAAAGTCCCTTTGACCTCTTTTTTTCCTCCTTTCAGAAGTTCTCCTTTGCTCATATCTTTTCCAGAGAACCTTTCCAGCTGCAGTTGTCTCCAGAGGGTTGTTGTGGTCACCTTCAACAGCAGGAATCGTCTTTAGAATGCTTCAGGCTGCCCAAGGCTTGCACAAGCCAGGCATTGGGCTCTGATGTCCAACCTGTGGCCACAGCAAGGGTGCAGACCTCACTGCCATGCAGGGCTGGATTCAGACACAGGAGTAGTGGGGAGTTGCCCCTATCTGACATCCATTGATTTAGGCCTTTAATCTAGGAAGGAATTTGCTGCAGGTCACAGAAAACCAGTGGATAAAACCAGGATCCTCACCACGTCCCAGCCCTGCAGCACTGGCCTCTTGGGCATGTTTTTCACCAGTGTAGATATTTGTACACTTCTGGCCAAGAATATCGGTCCCTCATCTTCCTCTACTTTCACCCACTGACCTCTGAAACCTGGAACCTTTCAGAAAGAGCGAGGATTTAAATGCTAAAAGCCAGGGCACTGAAACCAGAGCAGGTCTGTAGCTCCCCACTGGCACCACTGTAATTAAGTGCCATGCAGTGAGAAGAATGAGATGGGGAAACCCAAGATAAACAGGCTTGTATTAGCACTGAGCCAGCGATGATTCTTCTCCTCGGCAAAAATACACCCCCCAAGCCAGTGAGTTGGACTGCTTGCAGAGCTACAACAAAGGATTCAAACGTGTTTCCTCTTGGAACAGGATGAAGCGAACCATCCACAACCCCATCCATCGGGCAGGTTTTTGGCCCCCCTCTCCCTGCCTCCATCCAGAGCAGCTCTGCTTCTCATCCACATCCACCCTCCCCTTTGAAAGCAAAGCTTCCTGCTCCGGGCTATTTCTGACCTCCTGAGCCAGGCTGCCAAGCTCCCAAGGATGAGCCGGCCAAAGCTGGCTGCTGGGGCAGGGCAGGGGGCTGCAGAGCCCAGGATGTTGAGGAGCACATTGCAGAGGCTGCAGCTCTTTTCTCCTTGAAACAAGGTGAGACGCTTCCCTGGTCAGTCAGGTCCAAGCAGATGATGCTTCACCCACCCTCCAAGAGTCAAACAAGAAGTTGCTGTCATTTGGTCCCCGTTTTCAGACATTCTGGTATTTCTGCATGTGCATTTATTCCTGCCTATTCACACGGATGTATAACCAGGCAGCAGCTGTAATATAATACCAGAGTCCTGTGTATAACTCTGAAAACACCACTGGAGCAGGCTTATTATCGTGAGACCAATCTGAGCAGGAAATATTATCATTACCAGGGGGCATTATTTTTTCCAATCACACTTCATATCAGTTGTCATCAAACCCTGTGTTTTATATAGTGTTACAATAGCCACGGTTGCCATGAATTGTCTCTGGATGGACTGTAAGTATTAAAAACAAAATAAGAAGCATATGTTGGAATGTCTGAAACTAGCAGACGAAACTTAAGGCTTTGACAACGTTACGGGTTTTTTGGAAGGAGCCAGATTTTAGCAATAACATTCCACTTTTGTTAGTCTACCCACCAGCATCTAACCTGCCCTATAACATCTCACTCGAGTTTACAATTTCCTTCACCTCCTGTTCCTCTCTAAAGTAAACTCTGGCTTTTCTCAAATGTGTGACTTGGAAGAGGAATCAGAGGCTCCAGCTTTTCAGGTGCCAAGTGGAAATCTTCCTTCACAGCGGACGACAAGAACAAATGTAAGACCTCAGGAAAGTTCTTATCCATAGCTCTTTTTTTTCTTTTCCCCTCCTGCTGGAGCTGTAGCAAAATGTCAAAGGCATGATGCATGCATTCCTTTGAAGCCATTCCATCGCCTGATGATCCATTTTGCTTACAAAAGGAATGTACGCTCAGTGATTTTTGTTGGAGGCCTCGACAGAAATGTAATAACTGTGAGGAACACTGCCAGGTTTCCCCTCTTTCTTACGCATTCCAAAACTTCCATCCAGTGAGCAATAAATAGCAAAAAATAATTAATTACCCAAAGGAAGAATTCTCTCCTGAACAAATATTGGCTTTGTGACAAGAAGGAGCTTGTGAAATGTGTGTTTGCCTACCAAGCCCACTCAGCCTGTTTCTGAATCCCGAAGAACATAATGACCTGTGTGTCAGATTTTATTTTGGCTTTTTTTTTTTTGCATGGCCAGCAAGAACTGTAACAAACATACAGGAAGGAAAACACTCTATTGTTGCTCTTGGTCTTTTGGTGGTTTTTGTTCTGTGCTTTTAACTGTGCTTCATTTCTGAATCTGCACAAAAAAAAAAAGGTCTTTTCTAACCTATTCACCAATTGTCCCAGCTTTTCCCTAACTCTTTCATTGCTTAAAAATGTTCAGTCAATGAGCTTGGGATAAATCAGTTTTGAGTTATTACATACCACACACACAAACATACAAGCATATGCATGCTTTTATATATATATTTACAGATACACAAGTAGGGGTTTGACTCTGGAGACACCTGGGTTAATGTATAAAGCCCTCAGTCCCTGCTCCAAAGCAAAAATTATGGTCTCCATCCTGTGCAATGTGCTGTGTACAAGGGGCAGCCTTTGTCTGAAGAACTTGGGGCAAATGAAGGTGAATAACCAATGTTTTGGGTCCGGTGGTCCCTGCCCTTGTCCCTGCCACAGATGCTGGGAATAACACAAGCAACAGCTGTGGGGAGCATGAGAGCAGCTAAACTGGGTCAGAAAGTAGGGCCAGCTAGCCTAGTACCCAGTAGCAATGAAGCGTAGATACCACAGGAGGAATGGAAGAAACAGGACAGGAGGTGACACTTCCCAGAGGATCTTCCCCAGCTTCAGCCTTTCACAGCTCAGGGACTTCCTGAGCTGGATGTGGGTTTTCTCTGCTTAATAACCCTTTTCTATCAACTTCTACAATCTCCCCCGAACCTCCAAATTGAGAAATTTCCTACAGACTGGGAGGGAAAGAGGGGAACTGGGAAAAAGGAATGTTTCTGCTCCCACTTTGGTTTGCTGGATGCAACCCCCTTCCCCCAAATGGAGGGGGCTCTCAGTGCTCACAGGGAAGGACATCAGCAAAGCCAGCATGCAGCCCATGTCCCCCACAGGCACTACTGTGGCCTTTCAATATTTAAAGGGGGCCTATAAGAAAGATGGGGACAGATCTTATAGTCTGTAGTGAAAGGACAAGGGGTAATGGTTTTAACCTGAAGGAAAGAGGCTTCAGATTAGAGAAAATGAAAAAGTTTTTACAATGATGGTGGTGAAATGATGTAATGCATTGCCCAGAGGTGGTAGATGTCCCATCCCTGGAAACATTCAAGGTCAAGTTGGGTGGGGCTCTGAGCAACCTGATCTAGTTGAAGATGTCCTTGCTCACTGCAGGGGCATTGGATTAGGTGACCTTTAAAGGCCCCTTCCAACCCAAACCATTCTGTGATTCTATCATTCTAAACTGGGCAGGGGTGGCTCAAGCCCCCTGCTCAGGACTGGGTGAAGCATACTGCAGGAGGGGGGCTGTCATCCCAATGCCTCTGCTCCTCAGGGAAGCAAGATTTTGTGTCCAGTTGGCCCCTACTCAGGCACAGACCTCAGATTCAAATGCCAGAGAAGTTGAGGTTGGTGACCAGAGCTGTGCCTGATGCTGACAGCTGGGAAAGATGCATCCACGCTCTTCGTCAGGGGCAGGTCCAGACCCTAAGCTGCTCACCTCACATGCATGCAAGCACCAGAGCTAGCAGAGACACAACAGATCCCAGGTGTGGGAGCAGGAGCAATTCCCTCTGTGGTATACTCCCTACACTCAGGGGTGGACGCAGGCCAAGTATAGGTCACCCCCCTGCAAATCTCCGGTGGCATTTCCCCAGCAGGTCCCACAACCTCCACAGATGATCTCAAATTTCCCTTCATAACATGCTCAAATCGTTTGGTCTTACAGGAACTGAAAAACCACCTCGGTATTTGCACCTTGCCTGGCTTGTTTTGGAGCTATTATTTTGGGGAAACAAACAAACAAACAAAAAACAACACTAAATGCAACTGGGGACAGAGAGAGGCACTTGGAGGAGATCAGGAAGGAGTCCAGGTCTCTGCAAGCACGGGATACGGTAGTCCCAGGACATGGCACGCCAGCTGTCTCCTGCAGAAGAGAGTGGCAGTGACATTCTGAGTCCAAGAAAATGATGGCAGCCTTCCTGAATGTAAAGCCTGTTTCAAAACGCTCAGAGGATACCACCCACGGAAGCCATGCCTGGAGATCCCCATGAACAAAACTCTTACAACCTAAGATATCCCGCATCTAAGTTGCCCAAGGCAGGATGAGATCCGTTCATAGGTTGTGCCCTTCCCTGATGCTGGGAGCCGGTTGTATTGTAAGAGCAGTCAGCAGTTAGGAGCTGTTACATAGAATTATTTATCCACATAGAGATCTTTTAATGAACAGAATAGCAAATCTTTTCATTCAACAGTTTTCAGACAAGAGCTATTTGTTAATATGACATTTTTCAGCTGTATCAGTGCAAACATCCATCCATTTAATTTTTCACACACAGAAAACTTCTTTCTTACTCTTTCCAAAAAAGGAGGGGCAGGATGAATGAAAAGTGGATGTATTTTTTTTGTTGTTGTTGTTGTTTGGGGTGTGTTCTGCTGAAAAAGAAAGAAGGTCAAAATAAGTCTTTAGTTTAGGGGAAAGGCCATTTTTAACTGTCCAAAATCACTTGATTCAGTAAATGTTGCCCTGTTCTAGTGTCACGCTTTGCTAATCATATTTCAGGAGATGTTCAGCACAGCAGATCACGCTGCCATGTCTTATCAGCTAAACTAAGTGTTGTGGTTACACCATGCAGCAATATCACAACAGCCAGCTCTTGTAGGACCCTGAACAGTACTGCTGGTTTTCTGCACATCCTTTAAACCAGTCTGGCTCCTATTAGGAGTAAAAAGACAGGGAGAGACTGGGAAGGGGAATGCAATGGTCAGTAGCATCCTTTGGGATGCTTCAGGGCAGGGATCCATCTGGCCTCAGTTCCCTGTCCTACTTTCCCCACAGCAGTGACTGTCTCACATGGGAAGGACTCAGTCCTCTCTGCCTGTCGTGTTTATTCTGCCTTTGTGCTGTGAAGTTACCATTTCTGATCATTGCCTTTTTTCCCTTTTTCTTTTTTTTTCCGTGCCTGTCTACCCTTTCAACAGGATTCCTTTCCCCTTGGCCAGGGGCCACACGAGTGGATTACAAAGCTGGAAAAACTGCCAAGAAATGAAACAAACAATCTATTAAATTGTTTTCTGCACAAAAATCCAAATTCTGGCTTAAATTTCTAGAGCTAAGAATACCGCTGAGTATTCTTCTTTTCTCCTGGTGTGTTTCCCTGACCACCATTTGGGTCTTAACAGAAGATACATTTCTATTAGTGTGATGCTATTCCTGGTGCTTCCGTGGTGTTCCCATGGGAACTTTAGTTGTGATAAACCCCTTGAAATTTACTCCACATAAAGAAATAAACTGATTTGATAAATGGCACTCGTGACACCAAAGTAGAAGAGACTTGATTTCTATCATGGAAAATCAGATTCGGTGTCAGTGTTTGAATAATAAACAGGAGGTTTCATGGGAAAGCCTGCTCGTTTGCAGCAGGTAGAATGACTTTTAATATTTTGGGTGTGACTCATTTGACAAGAGCAGACACCTAAATTGCCCATCTGAGCAAGTCTCCCCGGTCTACCTTTGCAGTCAATGGAGATCTCATCAAGGGAGACCGGGACTCATCTCCTCCACAAGCAGGCAGCTAAACATGGCCTGATGCCCTGTGCTTTCAAGTCCTCACCATGGCATGGTCCCAGGTGGTTAACAGAGGTGCTGTGTTATAAAGCATGATGAGGTGAATGTGGGTTTTCTTGTTGGGCATGCTGGAAGCCATGTTATTAGCAGAAATTATAAACCCCCCTTACCTGGTCCTGGTGGGAGTGGGGCAGGGCATCAGAGGTGTTCTTGGAGTGATGCTGTGCAAACACCCCTTATACATCTCCCTGCTCAGCATCTCTTGGGCACTGGTGGAAGGAGAGACCTCCCAAAATGTCCACCAAGGGATTAATTCCTTTGCTTCCCAGGCTGCAAAGGGAGAAACCTCCAGTTTTGCCTGGAGGAAAACATCTCTCCTTGGCCGAGGGATTCCTGTGAACCTCTTGGGGCAGGTGGGAATTGCAAGGAGAAGTAGGTCTGATTTGGCTGAAAGACAATCTCCATTTCCAACAGCACCCAGAGTCATCAATATCCCAACCACACCTGGGCATTTCTGACAAAAGGTTCAATTTGTACTTGAGCACTGTTTTGAAATCCACCAAAATGCATGCATTATTTCCACCTCCTGCTCTTCTTATGCGGTGATGACTTGTATTTGAGCTACACACAGACTTAAGACACAGTACATTTTTTTTCCTGGTAAGGCAGAGACAACCTGTCTTACCCCTGTGCCTTGCATCCCCTAACACAGTGTGGTGTCAGTTATAAATGAACCTGAACTTCACGTAGCATGAAACTTTCCAAAACCCAATCTCAACCCAGCCTCGCATTCTGAACAGATTAGCAGTTATTTCTGGGGTTGTTTTTAAAAAAGAACCCTAACCGATTGAAAAATGTTAAAGGGAAATTGCAAATGTTATGCTTGTCTGAACAGGAGTCACTCTGGGAAACACACTACAGACATATTAAATTCTGAGAGATTTTTTCCCCCCTCATCCTGTGTGTACTCAGATGAGGAATGCTCTGTTCTGGCTTCTTCCCATCTTCTAATACACACACTGCTTACCAGAGATGCACTAGTTAAGGTGGAGGAAATTAAGGTGACCTCTACTAGTTCAGGTCTTTATGCAATTTGAGATGGCCATTGTCACATATTTTGGCATGCTGTGAATTAAAGAGAGATTCGGGCTCCCATAGTATCTCAGGCCTTTTATTTTATATTTCATTCTCCTTCGTATGTCTGAATACCCAGGAAGGTTGTTTTACTCATCTGACTCTTGAAACTGATTATTTAAACAATTTGAAACAAATTTGTATGTCTTCTCTGGGTCTTTTGGCTAATACCGTGTGAAAAGTCCTTCCAGACTCGACGGGAAAAATGTTTCTCGGCTATTAATCAAGCCATTGATTCAGGAATTTTGCTCAGGGAAAGAACTTAGCCCTCATGCAGGGAAAGGACCATAATTCTGTAAGAGGAAGAACTTCTTGGGCTCTGTTACTCATCCTCTTCCTGCCTGCAGGAATAGAGTGACTTGCAGATCAAATGGCAGGGAAATCCCTGCTTCTCTCTTGGCATGGAGGAGGCATGGCTTGAGCACCTTTGGCTGGAGCCAAGGAGGAAAAGGCAGAAAACAAAGTGAAAATCACCGCTGGGCTCTGCACTTTGTGCTGACACACGCTTACTGACGAAGGACAGAAAATGCTGCTGTTGGGACACCCATGTTTGCTCCCACACATGGATCTAAACGCTACACAGTGAGATGCCACCAAATGTCCCTTTGCAAAACACCTGGACCCACAGCTCCTCCACCACCACTGCATCACACCCTGGCCAGTGCTTTCACCAAGGCTGAGCTTTCCCATGGGGACAAATCCCCAACAGAAAAAAAACTTGATAACAGCAAAGGGGAGCATCGAAGGGCTGGGAAAGGAGCTGATTCTGTGCCTTTATAGCTAAAAATGGCTGTGCACAGATGATTTGAATAAGTTATCTTACTGTTAAACACATCTTCCTGTTAGGGAAAACATTGCTCAAGACTAAGGGCTAGTAATTGCTTTTGATGTAGACCTACCCACTTTTTGCCTCTGTCCTAAATAGCACAACTCCCACTGACTTACTAGAAATATTAAGAACTAATGACTCAATTCCTAAGAATAATTCTGGGTGTCTCTATTTATAGGTACGAGCCCTAAGCTCAAAAGCATTGGCAACACCCAATCCTCTATTTTTCCATCATGCTTTGATATCACACCAGAACAGACTGGAAACCGACACTTTCCACTGCTCCTGCTTTCTGGATATCTGCCCTTTCCAATCCAGATAGTTTGCAGCACTTGATTTCTCAGGAAGGGTCATAAGCCATCAACTATTTTCAGGAAGTGTCTGGGAGCTCAGTTTAAAATAGAAGTGGGGATGCTGGTGGACAGATGCAAACTTGTCCTTCACTAGTAGATTATAGACATTAGAGAGCACTTCTGAAGAGCAACTGGTGGGCTGGATGTGTCGCTGTTGGAAATGATGTGGGTAAAGGCAGCCCTATTGTGGGGCAGAGGATGGAGAGGCAAGGGATGGGGAGGTAGAGGATGGAGAAGTAGAGAATGGAGAGACAAGGCATGGAGAGGCAGGGCATGGAGAAATAGGGTTGGGCAGGTAGTCTTGAAGCTATTCCTACTTACGGCAACCAAAGGACCTTCAAACATCCCCAAGCTTGAATAACCAGACCCATCCCGATCACTTTTGGCTGTGCTTGTCAAAGGTAACCCGTGATCTTTAGAGTACAGATACTACAAGGGTATAAAAAAATTAAGGCTAGAAAGTCACTCTTGGGTATTTAGACCAAAGAAATGGGTAGTGTATATCTGTAACCAAATAATGAAAATAAACAGCGACACAATTTTAAAACTCTGCAGAAAGTAGAGATATCTATTTGTTACAGGAATCTCCTATGCCTTTAGTCCCCGTCTAGGAATATAGCATAGCTGCTGCTTTAGGACAAAAAACCTGCTTGCTTATGTTTACTATTTAGAGGGGTGATCCCACTGCAAAGGTGTTAGCCAAAGGATGGGCTGCATTTTCTTCTCTGTGATGCTCAGCAAGTCATCTCCACACCCACAGCCATCTCCAGCACATCAGTGTAAGGGTACAAAGCACAACGATGACTTCAGTGCCAAGACATGTTCACCTTTTCTTTGGAAATTCTCCGCTGAACACTCTCTTGACCTTCCTCTGTCTTGCTGCAGGCTCAGCAGCGAGATGCAGGATGCTGGTGGGGCCAGTGCATGACTCATCCTCTGGGAAACAGTGGTGTGGTTTTCTGGGGAAAGAACCCATGAGTAAGGGCTTTTTTTTTTCTTTTTTTTTTTTCAAGGGGAATTGGGCCTTGCAGGACAGTGGCACATAAATGAAGGCCACATCAGGTTGCCAGGGCACTGCAGGAGTCCCAGAGTGTGGTTAGGGGATATTGCTTTCACAGGTTACAAAAGCCCATTTTGGGCAAAGAGAAATCATATCAAATAAAATGCCTCTCTTGACAGCTCACTGACAGCAATTGTTTCTCAGAGGTTGTTGCCTCTCCTGAAGTGGTCATTTTGAATAATATCATTTTAATGAGATGTTCAATTGTTGCAGGGTATTGTAAGGAGGCTGCGATATTCATGGATCAAAACAGGTTTGAAACCACAGTGTTTCCCTTTGCAAATCCAATGGTGAGTCTTTCCCCATAGGGTTTTAATTTTCTTTTTTTTTTTTTTTTAGCCAGTTCTAATGACTGGTTCAGACAGCAAAACCAGTCCATCTCTGATTTTTAGGAAAGAAGCAATAAGCCTTTCAGTAACAGCACCTCCCTGCCACATCAGGTGCCCTGAACCAGTTGGTATTAGGAGTTATTAGTCATGCAGATGCTTTGCCAACAGGACTGACACATGTGCCTGGATGAGTTACTCTTTTCATTGAAAATCCTCTGCTCAACACCATCTCCAAGCATCCTCTTGCACCAGGCAGCCAACATGGTCCAGAGACTGCTTGCAAACCTCTCCTCATCAAGATGACATGAGTTAGCACTGACCTAATACATTCACAAGCTCATTTGGGCTACCACAAGTGTGAGGAGCTGAGCCAACAGCTCCAAGATGGGGATGAAAGTGGCCTCCAAAAGGTTTTACACCAGGTATCATGGGGAAGACTGGTGAGACCTGGCATCTTCTGCCAGCATGGAGAGTCTCAGAGGGGATGTGAGCCCTGTCCACGATGATCTGGGGACTTGCCAAAGAACCTTCTCAGTGACATCTCCTAAGGAAAGACAGAATTAAAGCAGGAGCCAAGAAAAATTCAACCCAGTTTTACAATGGGTCGAGAAAGGCTGGAGTAAAAATGTCACCTACCCACATTACATCCAATGAAGGGGTTAAAATTAAAAGGGAGTCAGAGTTGGTAACACATCCCTGTGACAGGACAGCATGGGTTAACATGTCTGGAGAGGGGGAGTGTGACAACGTCCCCCAAACAACGACCCAGCTTTTGCAGGAGAGGTCACCCTGCTGGCAGAGCTGCCATAAAGACAGGTAAGGTTCATGAGGGTGTTCCCATGTAACAGGCACTGTCTGGTCCCTTTGCGTCCTCGATGACCATCTGGTTACTATAAAGAATGGTTTATAGGATCTCGTCATGGTTTTTGACTACTATAATGTAAGTATTGAGAGCCTGTAAGTTATGGCTTCATAAAAATAACAGCTTAATAATGAGAATGACGTTCTCCTTCCAGACCATGGCAAATTCAGGTGTATTTCCCCCTCTATTAGGAATGTAAAATGAGACAAAAGGGACCAGGCATCCAGGGGAAAAAATCTGACCCTGCAAACCTCTCAGACCTCTTTTTTACAGCAGTGCATGAGCCTACCTGTTTGCAGGGCAGGACTGAATCCCAGCCTGTTTTGAAGAAAGGGAAACTGAGGCACTGAGCAGTGAAATAGTTTGAGCAGCATCATCCAGACAGTCAGTGGTCAGAGCAGGATCCACATCTTCAACTACACCTCTCACTCCAGTCTGCACTGCTGTAATTAAAGATACCAGCACAGCCAAGAGAGAGTTGTCTTCCTTTATCACAGCCATATTTAGGCTACGTCTTGGTCTTTCAAACTCCTTTTGTATTTCCAGAAAGCAGTAACACTCCTCACACCCAATTTCTCAGTGTTTTATAGGGTGCCAGGGCAGTGTGTAAATACATGACTTCCCCCTTTCAAGAAGCGGCTGCTAGATCTGGCTCCAAATGGCTTGTTTGCTTTTCCACAAAGGTATGGATGGGGGACAGCTTTCTGCTATACGTTTCTGTAGGACACTGAAATCTTGGATATATAAAATCAATGGGTTTGAGGTTTTTCTTGGGCATTTCTCTCAAAATAATCTCTGAGTTCGGTCTTGCAAAAAAACCCCCAAAAACCAAACCAAACAAACCCAACAACTTTTCATGCAAGTATTTGGATGAAAATGAAAGTTCAGGTAGCTCAATTTTGGTGGGGGATCAGAGGACTACGCAGAACTGCCCAGTTAAAATTAAGCTCCATATCCTCTACTGCCATCATCTCAGGATATCTGCACACGATCCGTGAATTCTTTAAAGCAAGCTTTTAAAGACAATGGCATTACTATGGGAGGAAATTGATGGATATCTGCTTTCTTAAAAATCAAGAAAGAGTTGACAGTATTATGGACATCTGCATTGTGCATGAAATGCAACTCTGCAGGCGAAGACCACAGACAAGCACAGGGTAGAGCAAATGTCCTGTGACGGAGAAAGGATGAACATGCTTAATATGTTGGCCCACGTCTTGGAAGACCCAGTTTTGGTTTCAGCTGTTACAGGCAACCTGCATGACCTGCAGAAAGTCAAACATTCCCCCAGTTCTTGTAAAATGGAGCTGCCAGGAGGGTAGCTATGTGTGAGATGGTGGGGCTGTGGGGTATGCTGGTAAGAGTCAGCAGATTAAGAGGGAGCCATCTACCCTGATTTTAGGTTTCTGTAGCACAAATGTCTCTATCTGAGTCAGCCAGCCTTTACAAGCTGTGCTGGTTTTGCAAACTGCCAGAGCAAGCCACAAACCAGACAGAGTTTTGTTTCTATCACTCCCCTCCCGAAAATTTAGAAGGGGAGTAAGGAAGAACAGGCTCAGGTTGGAAATTGAAAACTAATAACAAATTTAATGGCACAGGGAGAAAAAATAACAGGTGGGGGAAAAGGGAAAATGCATATATACAAATATATACAACCCGAGCTCAGATGACCAGCGATACAGGCTGCTGAAAGGTCCTTCACTTCAAAGCCGACAGGGGTAAAAATTGTCCAAACCCCAGCACCCGATGCAGTTGGAATGCTGCAGACCACGTGGCGAGCTGGTAGCCAAAAGCTGGGCCTCCCCTCTGGGCTCCACGTGGCGAGCTGCAGTCAGGGGAGTGCAGGAGCGAGGCAGAGAGCGGAAGAGAGGAGACCCAGAGAGGAGACTGACTAAATCCAGAGAGACCATGAGGGCAAGAGAGGGAAGCCCCCAGTCCTCCTGGCTTTTATAGAGCCTGGCAGGAAATGGGTGGAATACTGACACCTGATACCTGATACCTGACACCCAGACCCCTTTTCACAACAGGGGCCTAAACTCCACCCCTTATTCATTGGGTCCTGGCAGCAAAAGCCAATAAGATTTTTGCCTGCCCCTTTCAAACTATAACACAGGCAAAGGAGACAGTAATCTCATCTGAAAACGGGCCTGGGTCAGCTGAACCATCCTCTGGAGGTACCTATTTCTACACAGTAGTGGACTGGACACACAAGCCCAAGGTTGAGCCTTTGGAGAAGGGGGACCAGGCAAGCTCACCTCCATAGGGATGGCTGGGACTGCAGCGTGCCATGGAGCAGAGACATCCAGGCATCTGGTCCTCCCCAGACCCATCCTTTGCTAACTAATTAGCAAAGAGTGGAGCCATCATGAAGAAACACTTGACCAAGACTTGTGGCAGGCTGGGGACACAAGCCTGCCTGTAGGACCCTTATAGCACTTAATAACCTGCTGAGATAGCAGAGAGCTTAGCCTCCTGCATGGGGGGCTCAGCAGTCCCAGTGGCAGGGAGGGCATCTCTGCTCCCATCATTTGTCTGCCAGGGAAAACTCCCTCTCTTTTTTCTTTTTAGAGACAAGCCAGCTCATGAGGTCTTCAGATAGGCTGGGGGAGCTCGGGAACGTCCAGGGTACTGGACACCATTGGCTGCATGCCTGGGAGGAGGCAGGGGTAGGATTATCTTTCTTCTGCCTCCAATTTGACCTCTTTGCCAGCAGATTGTTCTGATTTTCCGCATGGAGGAGTCTAGGGACCCTCTCGAAATTTCAAACTCCCTTCATCTTCCCTACCGGCAGCAAGCAGAGCCCTGGGCTTCTGCAGAGCCCTGTTTCACAGGGAGCTGGACTGCAGAGCAGCCGTCCAAAACCCAGCTTGCTTCATGCACAAATTTGGGTGTTTCATGTCACTTTTATACTGGACCATATGTTTTTTTTGCTTGTCAAAAATTTCCATGGAAGACTAGGAATTTGGGTTTGCATTTTCTGCTGGTTTTACCACCTCGACAAAAGACCTGGAGGAAATTGCTGAGGTGATTTTAAGTCCAGGCATTTCCATTTTCCTTATTGAAACAGAATTTTGTTTCAAAATTTGTGTGCAGTTAACAATCAAAAAGCTTATGAGTAAAGAAACAAGAAGCAGGGTTGTTTCTTTCAGATTTTTGCTTAGCTCAGAGAAGCAAAACATTTCCATCTTTAGCCAACCTGAATTCTTACCATTTTTTTTTCACTTCCTCGTGTTCAGCCAGCAAACCTGAAAGATCAGCTCTTTGCAGAGCTTCATTTGACAACCTCGCTGACTTCCTACATGCTGGTGCAAGAATCTGGGCTTGGGTTAACCAAGTATTGTCCATCAATGCAACGCAATACAATAAAACACACGGGAATATCAAGTACTGTCCTTCTGCCCTTTCCAGCTCAAGGAAGCATCAGGGCATCTAAACCAGAATTTCCCAGTCCATGGCTGGAGCACAGAGGCTCTACAATCACAAATCTTAATAACAAGCCTTACCCAGCACAGGAGTGCTCTATGGCATGTACACTATTACTCCATCTGCCCAGGCTGCAAACATTTATTATTGTCTGTGACACATGCTGTAAAACTGCACTGAGGTAACTACGTCTAGTTAGTAATTTCCATTCAGATGAGCTGAAGGAATTAATGAATTTGGAAGATCTCAGATCTTTGGAGATAGGAACAGGCGATGGCATGCTTTAAAATAATCACTCTCAACTGTGTACAAGCTTGAAACCACCCCACTAATCACAGGCAATCTAAGTGCTTGTCGTGGCAGAGGGAGAGCTCAAGCACCATTCAAACTCTCTAATAATGGTAAATGATTCCACAAATGCACATGTCCAGGACTCAGGCCGCTTCCAAAGCTAAGTGCTTATGAAAACTTGAAGTTCTCCACTGGTTTTAAATCACTTTGCAGGGCTGGCTGATTTAAACTACCGGAGCACTTCTCTTTTTCTTNCCCCCCCCCCCGCCTCCTTTTTTTTTATTTTTTTTATGAACACTTCTATTTGGAAGCAAGTCAAACACTTCGGTTCAGTGGTTCAAGGCATATTGAACCGTTTGAGAAATACGTCAAAAAAAAAGAAACAGTAAATTATGGTTTAAAACATTTTTGTTTCAGGGCATTTAAGAAGCGAAGATTGCTGCTAGAGCTGGGATGTATTAGCAAGGGCTGGAAGACAGTGCTGAGCTGCAGACATGGATGCTTATCTGTTTGATCACATACCTACTGCAGGACAGAGCTGCCCACTGCTGCTCCCCACCCTTGTACCTTTGATGTGCTGACTTTTTTTCTCTGATCCTCAGTGGCCTTTTGATGCAACTGGAAAAATTCCTCAGCTCGTAGATGCGGTGCTAGCAATTGGTCTGAAATGTAAATGTTGTGCGTGGAAAGGGGAAAAGACACAGCCCCCTACCCAGGCTTTTTAAAAAAGAGGTGTTCGGTGTCATAACCTGAAAGTGAAACTTTCTGGTGAATTCATACCTCTCAAAAGACAGGATAAAACCGAAGCAAACATCATAAATAATGGAAAAGTGAATTAGACTTTAAAAATTCTGTCCTGTTTAATAATTCAAAACGATTATAACATGCTGAAAGGAACTTCTTTTTAATTACCCCTAGCCTGGCAATCTTCCATTAGAGCACACACATCTCCTTCAAAAATCATCAGCTAACGAGAGCTGCATTAGTGTGAGACAAGCAGCAAAGTACATCTCTTTTGGATGTGTATTCACACCAAGGACCAGCGGTGTGTTGGGGAGCGAGGAGATGCCACAGCCCCTGGGACCAGATGCCTGCCCCTGGCTGCAGCCACGTTCTGGTGTGCATAAAACATTCAAAATCAAACTCCCCCAGAGCCAGTAAATCGAAGCTGGGATTCCCAGCCAGTCACCATTGCTGGGAAATGAGTGCAGCGGGAAGGAAACCGAGCTCACAGTCACAGACACGAGCTGAGGTTTCCCTCTCATGTAATGTGGCGAGGTTGAGGGACTGATACAGCCACAGCAAGTGGGGGAAACGAGGACATGGGAGCACACCCGGCTGAGTGCTGAAGACAATATCAGCACAGCCTAAATGATGAGTCCTACATTCCTAATATGATGGCAATGTTTGTTTAGTGACTCAAGCTGTGTGCACTGCCTGTACCCTCCCCTAGGATGTTACAGGTGGAGAGAGGTGATGGCTGCTGCTGACGTTGACTTGTTGGTAAAGACCAACAGGTAGACCACCAGCATTCCCATCAGAGAGCCACGTCTTTCTTCCGCTGGAGCAAGGAGCTTCAGTGGTGAGAATGAAGAAGCATTGTGCAGGTGATGCTTTCCATGAAACACGCAACTAAATGGCAGGAGGGTGAGGAGCAAAGCTCTGAAGGTGTCGGGAAGGGAGGAGAGCAGAGGGCACGAGAAGAGTGGTAGGTGACCTGATTGATAGCTAAGAGCCCTAGGTAGTTGAAAGAGAGTCCAGCTGAGTCACAAGCATTGGTATGGCTAGAAGCAGTGAGGTTGAGGCATGGGCTGGGACAGTGGAGAAGCTGAGAAGTGCACAAATTGAGAGGAGCAGGAGAAAATGCACAAAAGGCTCTTTTGTAGCTGGGAGGTGAGCATGGCTCTGCTTGTGAGACTTAAACCTGTGGTCACAGGAGCCAGGCTGTGCTCTGAGGTTGCAGCCAGACTCATTTAGCATTTTGTGGGCCATAATTTAAAAGCAAATATAAATACTGGCCACCCACGGAATATACCCAACTCCCACAGCAAAGCTGGTAGGTGGGGGAACACGGTCACCCCTCAGCCACTACCTTCACTGTGCCATCTGGCTTGCTGTTGCCAAGCCCATGGTGGCCATCTGCCTTGTGGCTGCCTAGGAGAAAGTTAATTATATTTTTTTGTAGAGGCAACAGCAGCTGGAGATGCCAGCCAGGCATACGTGAATAAATTAGGCCCACATTCCCTTGCGAGAACTCAAAGAGAAGTTGTTTCTGGGTTAGGCATGTTTCACCAGCAAGGATGAGGCTTTCCAAGTGCTTAGGAGGTGCTGTTATGTCACATTTTGCCCTGGCAGCTCAGTGTGAGGGAAGCTCTCCTCTGTCAGAGGATGCACGGTGGGACAGTCTGCTCCAAACCCTGCCTGGGCTTGCTGGGGGACAGGAGGAAACATCCCTTCAGCTCATCTCCCAGTTCCCACATCCACCAAGGGAGTGCAGCCATTCCATTTCCTTTGCAAAATGCCTCCAGTAGGAAATAATAGCGTAAGAACAATGTACGAGAAGAACAGTTTTCTTTGGCTGTGCTAAAACCACTGTGAGAAAACGCAGCTGTGCAGGAGTGTTTGACAAATTATTTTCATTGCAAAACCTCACCTTTTTGTACCATCCAGTATCTGTTAGCCACCCTCAGCTAACCAAAGCTCACAGGCACCCTTGGTACCACCACTGGCACATTAGTATGGTCCTGAGCCCAGCCAAGCATATTTCCTTTGGGTGAAGGCTCCTGGGAGTACAGGGCAATGTCACACTCTTGCACCGAGGCCATTTGGTGGTCCAGGTTGGCATCCCCACACTCTGCCATCCTATGCTGTGCTGACATAACTCTGCATCTTTGCATTTTGCTCCATAGGTGAACCCCCAGGGATAAGACCTTTCCTTCCCTGTGATTTTCAGGACATCAAACCTATTCTGGTGGACACTCAAGGCTCCTGGTTTCATTTAGGTCTGGAGGAAGCTGAGTTGTCCTCACACAAAAGAAGCACAAGGGCATAGATTAAACCCTCAAGAGAGATTAGAGTTTTCCAAACTGCCTCATAAAGGGAGCAGCACATTGTGAGAAGAGAAAGCTCCTTTGTTTTGGATAGCAGCTGTAATCTCCACATCAAGCACATGTTGGAATTTGTAAGTGGCCATTTAGCCATATTTTGACAGCAGAACAAGCAACCTCGGGGCAGCAGCCAGGCCTATTTATAGAGAGGAGTTTTGAGGTAATATCCTTGCCTTGGATGCACTGTCTCTACTTAAGAGTCCAGCTTATGAGAGAAAGTGATGCCAGAAAGGAAAGCAGCAAGGAAGGAAAAGAGTCACAGTTCACCCTGTCTGCCTTGCTTTGCATCAGAGCAAAGTAAGTTTTACAACAATGATAGAAATCTCTGAAAATTCAGTTTCTTCCAAGTCTATTAAGAAAAGGAATGGCAGAAGATGAGCAGCCCCAAAGGTTCCTCAAGCCAAACCTGCACAAGCATATCAAGTTAATGTATCACCGTTGTCACAGTATATGAGCGTTGGGAAATCGTGAACTATCCAGGAGGTCAGAGCTCAGCCCAAAGAGTTTACTGACCTTTTTGTTGATGTCACTGATGACACTCAATAGCTTGGGAGAGCTCTTGGAACACTCATTGAGTGTTATCATGAATCGAGGCTGTCCCCCCTCATATTGCGTCAAATATTGATTCTTTGACTCTGCTAAGGCCAAGGTATTTGGTAAAACTCAAGAGGTGTCAGCTTAAGTGTCCTATATAGATGGGCTAGGAACTGAGTCCAGATGAAATCAGACAGGTTTGGAGCTGATGTAGGAGAAGTGTGGATTTTTACAAAATAAACAGGAGTCAGGAACCTATGGAAAGCATAAGAAGGGGAGAGGACACCAAGGTGGTGGTGACAGCCCTTCAGTTATCAGAGGTCTTTGAAGGGTTGTACTCAAAAGAGCAGGGTGTCTTGGCCATGGCCTGTCGAGTTGATAGTCCAAGGGTAAACTGTGGCTTGGAACAAGGCATGGTGGGATAAGATTCAGCTCACAGCCAAAAAATCTAAATTTAGCTATTTCATTTAAATTTATTGTCTATACTACACGTAGGTCAGCTGCGAGTCTGAGCTCCCATTTCTGCCTCGGGATGGATCATACTGGCCAGAAGTGGGTGGTTACCTTCAGGTAAGTCGAACAGATAAGGTCTTTATTCAAGAGCTGGGTTGATTAGCCCCAGGCTGGTGCCTTCCCCAGAAGAACCTTTCCTCTTGTTACAAGGAAGAAGGAATATGTATGACTGCTCCTGGAGGGCCCAAGCTGAGAAGTAACAGCCCTCAGAGTGGTTTTAACAGCAGTTGAAGGTTAGGGTTCCCAGCAGGACTTTTCATCACCTTGGCTCACCCATGCTTTTCAGAGAGGAGCTCATACAGTGTCTGGCTTTTGGCTAGTACAGCTGGTTTCATGATCCACTTAACAAAATCTGCCTAGGATCAAGAACCACAAGACAGATCTCAGGTACCATATGGACCCGAGGAGATGCTCACCCACACAACCTAGGACCCTCACAGTGGCCACCCCAGAACCGATTCTTTCAAAGGAAGGATGTTCCCCTTACACTGAGTGTTGACTTTGGTTCACGCCTCAGGTGTGAGAAACCATGCCAATGCACCCTGAACTTTTAGATCATACCTGTAATTAACCTGGTCTTCTTCTGAAGCTCCTCCTCCACGGAGTGACAATGCTCTCTGAGTTAGGGGACAAGTATTTTATTCATTAGGTAAGAAAAGGAGTACTCACAGGAATCTCACTTCTAACATCGAAGCTGCTCTAAGAAGCTTCCCCATAGTTCCCACCAGCACATGGGAGTGGGGGAAATACCCCTATGAGATACATCTGAGCCTTCCTCCTCCAAGCTGAGGTTGCTACTGTTGTTGCTGCAGGGACAGCTGAAAAAATACTGGTGTGGAAGGGAAGGGGAAGCTGGCAGGTATCCAACATCAGCTTCTACTGTGGGGGGAGAGTCCTGCTTTCCAACAGATGCTTGGCTTTTACAGCTCCCGGAGCCCCTCTCCCTTATCTTTCAAAGACATCTCTAGCTACTCGTTCACCAACTGAATTAAACAGAAGCAGGGATTGAACTGGGAATATGTATATTTTATAATATGCACACAAAAATCAGCAGATTGAGAAGAAAAATCTGTATGTACGTATGTATGTACACATACACGTGTGCATGTCACATGCTGGTTGAGCTGTTTAAAATGGCCAGTTTCCTAAGGCTGATATCAGTTACAAGCCAAAAAAAAGTTGAAAGAAAGAATTTAAGGAAAAATGTGACTGATAATTACAAATTGGGTGGAGCCCAAAACCCCACAGCTGAGACACTGACTCAGGTGGAGGTGTGAATATCATTACCTGTAGGGTAATATCTGGGTGTCCAAACACAATACGTTCAGAGGAAAGAGAAAGCTGATTGTAATAATAAGTGTAAATGTGAAGTCAGAAACTGTAGGATATTGATAAAGGAATTGAAAGGACAGAGGAAAAAATTGTTCAGTAAATATTTCTGTAGCCTATTGGTGAAAAAGCACAGCTATACTCCCTTATTATGTGTTGAAAATTAAATACCTCCAATCCGCTGATATTTCTCGTGGTCATTAAGCAGCAAGTGACCAAAGCTGAATGGACTACTTGAAACCCAGGATTTCATCAAGCTGCCCAAGGGCTATTAGTATTGAATGTCATTATTTCCAGGGTGCCTGTGAGTTAGAATTGGAGACTGTATCAATCCTAGCACAATAATAAACCACTGATAACTACATCAGTTTAAATTTACTATATGACTAAAGACACTAATGTAGTCAATACCAATCGGCACCAGCTCATGGAAAGGAGATCCTGTCAAAGTAAACTTACCTTTTCCCTGTTGATAGGGACAACAGTGTTAATAGAGTTGGCATTTTATAAAGGTATCGGTAGCACAGGGTATTTTAAGCTAATTAAATCCACTTGGCATCCATAAAATCTGTTATGAACTGGACATTTGATAGATCTCAAATCCTAATTGCAACAGGAGACAGTTCATTGAGCTCCTGTGCTAGTGGTGCTTTGCAGAGCTCAGTTTTTGATCTTACACTTTAAGATTTTTTACTAATATTCTGGGGAGAAACATACTACTGGTGTTTGCAAATGATGGGGAAATGTGGGAACTGCCAAAGAAAGAAAAGGTTGGGGTAGTGGGTACCCTTGATTGCAGGTAAACCATACCAATTTAATTATATATTATATATTTCATAATATAATTCACATTTATCCTTTGAGGAAGGAAAATTTCTGTGCACGCTTACTGTATAGAGCAGAGCCTCATGAAACAGGTAATTTTGGATAATATCTTCCAGGGACTTAGAGGCATCCTGAAGGTAAAGACAAAACCTCTGTGCAGAAGTAGTCAGGTTGTGGTTTGCATCTGGCACAGATCTGACAGTTGCAAGCATCAACTCAGTTGCACTTTTACAATTGAAGAAATGTTAATTGGAGAGAGTCACAGGACTGATAAAAGTGTTTGTATCTATACGGCCTGCACTGAAAGGTCTAAGGGGGGTCACGATGCCTAGGAATGCAAGGAAATGGCTAAGGGGTGACTTAACTCTAGTCAAGTCATCAAAATGTGACAGAAGGACATTCAGCTTACCTGATATGACATAATAAGATCAGTTATCAATAAATCTAAGCTGGACAAATTCATATTGGAAACAAGGTACATATTTTCCAGCAATTACAACTATCAACTACAGGAACCATTTTCTAAGGTCTGTATTTGATTTTCCATCATATATATATATATTTAAAACGTATATCTTTGAATGTAAAAAATAATAATTATTTCCTCCAGGCCTTATAATTAAAAAATCTAAATAAAATATAAAGTTATTAGCTTTATACTTGCCCAGGATCCTGGAGATACCTAAATGACCATGAAGTACCCTACTCTGCCTCCTAGTCTTGGGACAGAAGGCCAGGATCAAAGCAGTCAGCTGCTTGAAAATTCACAGCTAAATCAGTTTTTCTGCAGGTCAGTCTTTATCAGCCAGGTCATGGAAGTTGTCTCCACTGTGGTTTTTTTTTGTTTTTCCCATCCTGTTGGAATTAGCCAGAATCTGTGGTGTACCTGAATTCCCAGATGGTTTCATCCAAAAGGAATAGTTAAAAAGAACAGGGGAAATAAATCTGGAATATTCCTGTGGTGTCCTCTAGTCTGGCTCTTCTGAATCATCAATTAATGACATACTTAATCACATTAATGTTTTCTCTAGTCCTGACCAGACTTGCTTGTGTGCTTAACTTTATACTATACTATGTTGACCTACTATTTAATGTAAACTAGGTATACGTGAACTTCCCACTGAGCTCAGATAAATTTATTTACTAGTGTGGTAATGGTTACTGTGTCACAAGCGAGAGTAGAACATGATAGTTTGAATTTTATTAATTAATTAGTTTGTCAAGCTTATTTTAAAAAGGACAAATTTGAGCCAAATTTTGCCTGTCAAGTAAAAATACTATGGCTAGATAGATTTTCCAAAGCATGAAATTCAAGAGGAGTTAGGTTTCCCTTTGTGCCTTTGAAGAGCATTCATGTCCAGGAGCTTCATCTTGGCTAATATGCCCTAGGCACTTACCCACCATCCATCCTGGGATATTTTGGGATATTTGTTTCAAGGAGGAACCGTGACCAAAGGACTCCTGTGTAGCCAAAAAGCCAGTGGTAATTGATGCATCTCTAAGGTTCATTTCCTGTTTTTTTCACATATTTAAAGACTCAGTCACAGAAATGCCTGTAGCTGCACCACTGAAAATCAGACAACATGATGACTCTGACCTATTTCTGTATCGCTGCTCACATGTCCAGTTGACAGTGCTTTCTGAAGAGCCCTGGAATTTTCCAGCCAGCTGGGATTAGAGCAAGGAAGGTGGACATGGAGAGGAGCGTTTTCAGACTCTTCAGGCAGGCCCAAGCAAGCTTTGAATATAAGCTGCTGTGGTTTTGATTAGGTAAGCAGGGTCTGGGTGGGTTGCACGTTATATCCATGTAAAACATCTTATTTTCTCATTCTCAGCACTGATTCCAACAAACCTGCTCTGCTTTGGAAGAAAAGGCAAAATCTCCATGTCGCTAGACCATCACAGGATGCAAAGAAGGAGGGGGAAACCTCTTGTACTGCAAACCTAGTTGTTTTTGTAGTGGATTTCAGCTGAATGGAAGAAAATTTAGATATATAGATTTACTGCTAATACAAACTTTATTAAATGCATGACTGATTGTGGGGAAATGATGGAAGCAAACTTTTGTGAAAATGTTAAACCAAAGTCTGGACGTATCTTATAAGATACTTATACTTCATCCTTCTTAGTTTTTGGTTCTTCTTCTACTGGTGAAGACTCCGATTTGCTTTGCAATCTCAATAATAATAAAGATGAAGAGCAGAATCAAGCCTTGAAGTACAGGAGCCACTTTTTGCCATCTTGCTTAAATTAAATTGCCTTTCCCTCTTCAGAGAGCCTCTGTGGACTAATGTGAGGACCAAGACATTCCCACAACCTAGGCCTGCCAGAGCATCCTTTAAATATTAAGGACACAGAGGCACACTCCTTGTCCTAAGGAGTTTCCAGCCAGGGCAGAAAGAGAGCAAGAAGTGAGATGAAGTGCAGCAAAGGCTAATGTGTTCAGTGAACACTGATAATTCAAGCATATTTTATTATTCCCGCTTTGTAGGATTCTCACAGGATTTCCTGGGAAAAAAATATGTAGCACATGAATACCCTGGTCTTGTCAGACTGCTGCAAATGTGCTGTATTGATGGGCTGAGCACACAGAATGGATTTTCCTGCGGCAAGCTGCAATCCCAGGCAAATATCTGATGTCCCAAACTCACATAGCCATGATCTTCACTCAGGGACACAAGGGCTGGCTGAGGAAAGCTGGGGAAATATTAACCTCTGCCATTTCTTTTCCTTTTTTTCTTACCTTGAGTTTTTATAGGGAACAAAGACATTGGTTTTGAAGAAGGACTTTTAGGCAGGGAAGGGAGTTTGATACAACTGGCCATAGCTCAAGGAAGGCTCTAGGCATTAGAAACCATATCTGAACTCATGCTTGGCTAAACATGATGATTATCATTTAGGTGCCTGTTTTCCTTTTAATACGGCTTTTTAATACTTAGTGGTCAAATTTGACTCCAGTCAGAGGGTTTTGTAGCCCATGCTGGATGTGGCTACAGCAGCAAACTATGCAGGACCAGCATGGCCCAGCCTTTTTTCTGGCCCTGAGGATGAGTACCAGGATACAGCTCATATCCATGTAGTTACTCACAACACAGCTCATATCCATACAGTTACCTCCTTTCTGACCCATTCCACAAACCCCAGTTAGTGGTCTTGCCTATAAGGTCACATACTCTGGCCCATGCAATGCCCTGGCCCATGCCCAGATGGAAGGCTGATAGTTTGCATGGGCCAAAACTCATGCCAGTGAATGAGCTAACTTCTTGGGGATCATGGGAGAGTGTTTGATCCCATTCCCAGGTTCTGGTTAGTTACTAGACCATTCAGACCACCTACTGCCAAGCCTAATTCAAGTGTTGCCAACACCTCCCTCCACAAGAACCACGAGGAAGCAGGAACCAGTCTGCCAGCCTGGGGTAGCAGGCATCTACTTTGATCTCTGCAGCAGAGGTGCCTCAGTGAGGATATGTATAGGCAGCCTGAATGTGACCTGAGTTCATTTATCACCGACCTCTCCTGATAAGCCATGTCTGTGATAGGGAAGTGTTATTGCCCTGTTTGTACCTGATGGAGAACACACAAGAAGGCAGGCAAAGTCATCCTACACGTCTCTCCAGCTCCTCACCACCCTTGTGTCGCACCAGGTGGGCTCAGTCCCACTTTGTTGCCCTTTGCAGCTTAATCTGGGGTTGCAATATCAGTGATTATTTTCCTGCCAAGATGATGGAAATATTCTGCTTTGAGGCTCAGCCTACTATTTCTTCATAATCTTTTCTAGTGAGGATATTTATTAATATGTCACCACTGCCTCTACTGTATTTTGGAGTGGGGAGACGGATGTTGTGTTTTAATTTTCACTTAGACATGAAGAATCAGCATGAAAGGCTTCAAACTTTTCACCTTTGATGTCAGAGGAGCATGGAGGGGTGTTTTTCAGAGCCAGGCTGGCTAGGGAGCCTTGGGAATATACGGAGCTATTTCGCTCCTCAGCCAAGCAACTTTCAGATACTAAAAAAGAATTTCTTTACCAGATCTTAAACTGTTACATCTGACCTCTAACTCTAAAGAAAAATGCACCTTTTATTTTTAGTTTTTAAATTTCAGCTTCTTAAGAGCTCTGCTCAGTAGGATGTGTGATGCAGAAATAGCTTGCACAGCTTCTAATATGCCAGTGTTATATGCTGTGTTTTAAGGGCCTTCTTTTATTTAATGGCAAAATAGGGGTTCAATCGCCATCTGTAGTCAGATTTACCATGCTCATTTGCACCCTGCTACAGCAGCAGAGTGTGGTTGCTGATCTGTTAACATGGTACAGGCAATTTGGATGATTTCTGTGCTTTCATTGCTTTTTTTTGTGCTTCCCACGATCTCAGGAATTTTATGTTTTATTGATGATCTTTTTGCCTTTCTGATTGTGGAGGAAAGCTCACTACCCTAGCAGGGAGTGATCTGCAGACTCAAAAACCAGAAGGCAAGGAGAGAACTTAAAAGATGCTTATTTTCTTTCCAAGTCTTGTGATCCTTAAGTCAATCTTTACCTTTCAGGAGGGCTTACAAGGCTGAGATCTGACACAACCACAGGTGGATTTTGCTTTCAGTGAAGATTTAAGGAATAAACTGAGTACCTGCAAAGGGATGATCTACTTCCAGCTCTCCCAGCCACATCGTCCAGGAGAGGGAGAGGGTAAGTCTCAGTTCTGGCTCATTATGGACTTGATGGTATCTCCCTTGTAAGTTACCAAACCCATTTTGTTCATTTTGCAACCCATCAATTTTATGGCCGAGGCTGAAATATTTACTCGTCCTTGGGGTGTGCAGTTATTGAGATATAGGATGGAAAACTTGCATGTAAAACGTGGCTGAACTCTGCTATCCATTCAACAGGGAGTCAATAGTTCAGGAGTTAATTCATGAGAAGAAGGGAGTAAAAACACACCAAGGTCAGGATCTCATGACCCACAGTCTGTCTATAACTCTATCTGAAAGACCTTGTAATAGATAGGTATGTGGCTTGGAAAATGCATGATATTGTGGTTAAGTGAGGCATTTCACGAGTTTTGTAACATCACACTACTGGCAGACTTTCTCGGGTGTATATCATATTCAGTTCAGAGTTCTCTCCGGGATGGGAAATGTTAGGGTGATGAAGGTTTTAAATCTCACAACACACAAACTGATATGTCAAAAAATATTTACAAGCTGGTGAGTGTCCCATAAACTCCCCTCAAAGATTTTTCTCTTCAGACACCAAAGAAGCTGTGCAGATTTACACCAGAGCTCTGCTCCAGTCCATGCCACCTCCCAGCAGTCAGGAAATGCCAAGCCCAGGTAGTCTCTCCCCATTATCCACTTGCTGTTCCTCCTCACAATGCCATGAGATTTGTGTAGTGACAGCACCAACAGCCAATTTCCTGACTTTCCTCCAGTTCATCGTTGGTGTGATACAGATAAGGTTCAGGTTTCCAGCTCTGCAAATCTCAGGGTGCCAGAGGCCCACCTTGAAGTATGATTTCAAGGCATCCTTCTTTCTGCTTTGCCTTTAAAATACCAAGCTGCTCAGTCTCAGAGGGAAGACTGCAGAAAGTTCCCAACTCTCTAGTGAAACATGGACCTGGTGAAGCACGGGAGCAAAGTTAAACTCATCAGGGCCCATGGGCTGCACACTTCCATCTGTCCAGCTGTCTCTGGTGACCAGAGCTTGGGATCCCATGCACCAACCTTGTTCCAAGCCATCTCATGACAACTGGAAGAGGCTTGACATGGTCTAGGAGCTGGACCACCTTTGCAGGCTTGCAGCTGTTCAGTGTGGAAGGTGTATTTGATCTTTAAAGGGATGGTATCCAAGGGGTTGGAGGCATGGTCGCACTTGGCCAGATGCTCTCTGCTGTCTGCACCAAAGCCAGTCTCCTAAGTGGATCCAGGAGATGGCCTGGCTTAAAAGAAGAAAGGGAGGGAAATGGGAGACAGGGTTTCCTAAATCTGGACAAGGTTCTTGAACAAGACAGCAGCACAGGCTGCGGTGGAAGGGGAAGGTGGAAGGGAGCAGGGAAGATGGGAAGGAGGGCTGCTCTCAGTCCCCACTGCCCCAAGAGCTTGTCTCATGATTCCTGAGGCTGCTGCCAGATTCTTGTGTGAACTGGGGTAAAATCACTGACTTTCTGTTCCTCATCTGTAAAATGAGACTCTTCATACTTTCCTTCAGACCTGTCCTTTTTGTTTACAGCATGGGACGGTTGTGATGGAGTGGGTCTCTTGCTGTGTCCAAATGCCCAGCTCTGGGCACTGCAAGCTTCCTTCAGGACCCAGAGGTGTTGCTGGAGTATTAATTCAGAGGCATATTTGCACCCCAACCCTCAAGGTAGCCTTTGCCCATGGAGGGCTCCTCCTCTTTCACTTGCAGGTTTTTCTTGTAGCTATTTGAAAAATATGGGGCAGGAGGAGGGAAGGAGAAAGCATTAACGGAACAAATGCTCTGAACGCAGTTCCAAAAACATTTCCATCTTCCGGCAGAATAGCAGCTGCAGCATGTCCAGCGCTGTGTTCAGTGTAATGCTCACCAGCTGTGAGGAACTGCTTTTTTATTGACCAGAGCATTTCCTCAGGGCTGCAACAGATACCCAACACCTCTAGCTCCAAGTTTTGCAGGTGCCCAGAGCTGGCTGTGCCTTCCAACAACAGCTTTGTCAAGGAACTCCTGAGGCTGAATTTTCCCCCACCGCCACCCCTCTCCTTGTGCTGCCCTTCAGCCCTCCAACAGCAGCAAACTCGCTTAGGACAGGAGAGTCAGCACTCAGCTCTCCTTGTCCAATGCTCCTTAAAGCCTGATGCACACCAGTCCTAAAGCCTTAAAGGACATTTAAAAAGGTAATACCCAAGTTAAATCATGTAGCAAGAATAATTAAAAAATAATAAAAGCTAAGACTTTTATTTCAGGAAGATCTTTTGAGGAGGGGGGCTGGATATAATCTTATCAAGTGCTTTATTATAAGCTCTGAGTTATAAATAAACCCATATTTTAACATCTGGGTTTCATAACATCTTGCTGACAGTCAAATCTCATAAAAGATGTGGTGAGTTCTACAGATGTGGGAAACCTCATTCAATGAGCTGCATAACAAAGGAAATATAGTTCTTTTTCATTATTTATTGTTACCTCTGTGTCTCTCTGGTGACCGGTAACAGTGGCTGGTTACAGCGTGCCTGGCTCCAGAGAGGGAGCAGAGATGCAGGGTCACCCATGCTCAAATACACCTTTGCTCAGACACTCACAGCAGCAGCATTTCCTTAAAAACAGGGGTGAAATGTGTATTCTGTGGACCACGGGCTGCCTGCAGAGTACAGGATTTTGCTTCCTCCCTGATGTTCAAGGCTGGATGTTCATGCGATAACAAGCAGTCCCTGCTGGGGAAAGCTTATAAATAAGGGGGGATGAGAAGGAAAGCACTGCCCAGGGCATCAAGAAGACACTCGGCTAAGGGATGTGCCCTCGAGTTGCATGAATGTCCCTTCAACCCCAGCATGTGATTTTAGTAAGGTGAAGCAGGAGGAAGGAAGGGAAGAGAAAGGGCAGGAGACTCCATCTCCCCATTTCACAAACCCTCAGGAGCCACCACAATTCCTCAGCGAGGATGTAATTAATTGAGGCTACAGCTCCAAGTAGCATTTTACAATTAGCTGTTTTACTTTCTCAAAGAAAGGAGGGGAAAGTATGGAAGTATCTTCCAGCGAAACGTAATAACAATACAAACTAGACCCAACACTTGCCCTGTCACGGGCGTTAAAGCAAACTGGAATATCCTTTCTACTGGGTAAACCTGAGGAAAATAAACAGTTTATTATGGTCATGTTTAATTTGGGCTTATACAAAATTGGAGCACTGAAGCCTGTGTTTAATGCATTTGTGGTGGTTGGGATCCTTTTTCCTCCCCAAATAGCTTACTATTGATTTTCCTCTTAACAAGTGCTCTTGTTCTGACATTCTGTCCTGCTCTCCCTGTTCAGACTAAGAGGTTGTAATCTTCCCGTTGGTGATATCTGAATCCTCTAGCCATGGGCATGGTTATGTTTTCACTAAAAGAGGATTATGACCTACAAATCAATAAAGATGAAGTGGGCTAGCAGAGCTGTGACAAAGACATGGTTATTTTGCACGGCCCTGGAGAAACAGGCAGGTGCAACAGGCATGAAAGAAAACAGTGTCTTAACAGCGCTGTCCTCAGCCGTGGGTTTTCTGCATCCGACAGAAATGGGTGGTGTAAAAACAGGTCATGCAAAGAGCTGTTGTTAACCCTTGAATGATCAGTCTGCTATTTCATTGGGACCTGTGTGGTACAGGTGCTGAGCCATGTGAGAGAGGAGACTGAAACACTCCCTTGCCCTTCTCAGTGCCAAGTCTCAAACTGCTTTATGGCAGAGGACAGAAATGTCTGTATTTGACAGAGGGGGAAACTGAGGCACGTAAAGAGGATGGAATTTGTTTGTGAGCCTGCAGGAAATGGGAGCCAGGGCTGGATAACAGAAAATAAGCTTTGCAAGTTTTGTGAGTCCAGCCCAGCTGGCTGCATTGCGTGACTTACACTAAGAGGCTGGCAGGACTCTAGAGCTGAGCTAAAGCACTGGAACTATGAATTTCCAAGCTTTCAAATATTTGGATAGCCTTTAAATATAATTTTAAGCTTCTAATCCCTCCTTGTCAAACGGTATAATGTTTTTTCTTCTTTTTGGTTTCAACCTTCCTTCTTTTTTGATTTTGCTAAAGCAGCCTCAGCTCTGACATCATGTGAGAATTTCATTTAACAAAATGTTTTGAATCATTTCTGCTGGTTCAGTTCTAGTGACTCTGCCAATGGAAACATACCCTGCAGCAAGTGCAATTTTAAACCCTGAATGTGCTTTTTTTTTTTCCTCCTCCTGTAGTTACATTCAGAGTAAATCTCTTCCCTTGAGTCCTGGACAACTGTTCCAGAGGAAGGGGTTGCTCCAGGATGCCAGAAGAACATGGCTTGAACAACCAGGAAGAGTCCATTTGGAGACAGGACAGCTTCTTCACATGTCCCTGTCCCCTATCAGTTCACCTGGGTGGGTAAGAGAAGGAAGAGGATGGGCTGAGGAAACGTTTGCTGCATGCCTCAGGCTTTGAACATGGTGAGCTGGCTGCATCACTGAAGCAATGGTGAAGCTCACCAGCTGGTAAAGGGAAAGGACAGTGCTGGGAATGAAAGCTGTGACCAAATCACACTCTGTATGAACCAATATTTTTTTTTATTATATGCTAGCTTTATACCTCCTGCTACCCAACACTGCTCCAGAAATTGATGTCCTTTTACCAGGTTCTCCTTCATCCTCTTTTTAATGGTTGCATGGAAGTGGGAACATGATGTCCTGAAGCCAAAAGAGACAGAGATGCGAGGATCTTAGCTTGAAGTCACATTTAATACTCAACAGCCTGCAGATATCAAAAACAAGCAAACAAACCAGGTGGCCCACACACATCCCTGATACACTACTGTCAGGTGTCTTCCTTGTCACGACATGCAAGCTCATGGACAACGGTAGTTGGTGCTTGAGGTTGCCTTTAGGAAGCAGGAATCTCCTTTGCAAATACTTGACCCTCAACGACATGTCTCTGACCTAACAAACCCAGAAGACATGCATTAAAATCCTCTTCATAAGGATCAGGACCAGTGGAATGCAGTTATAGGGTATTTCCAAAAGAAATGCTCCCTAAGTCCCCCTGTGAACCAGAATCACCCATGAAACCACACCGAGACGCCTCTCTTCCAAAAGCAGAAGAGCCTCCAAAAGGGGAGGCGTGTGAGATTTTATGGCACTATTCTGGGTCTATTGATACTATTTGAAGCAAATGCAAACACACTGCGGTTTATAATGAGGATGTAATAGATAGTAAGTGCAAATGACTCATTCATCGAGATTTTCCACGATTAGACAGCAGCAGAAGGGCAACGGCTGTGTAAATCAGACTTTAAACAATGATCTTCTAACAAGATTTTAATAAACCTGTTAGTAAATTACAATGCTTGAATTCAAGAACTATTTCCCCCTTGCAGTGTTTTTCTGTGGAGTTAAAGTTCTGGTGTTCATCAGCGTGCATGATACAACCTTGACCATACCGTGGGCAGATCTGGCCAAGGAAGGGACTCCTCAGGTCAATGGATGAATAAAAAATCACACCTTTAGGAGAAACTGAGTCCTAAAAAGCTGCTTCAGGCCTCCCACAACATGAACTTTTTGAATTAAACTCAACCTCATTTTTTAAACTATACTTGCCATTTTTTCTTTCTGTTGTCTTGAGCAGATTAATTTAAAAAATAAAATATTTAAAAAAAAACAACAAAAAGTTTCCCCTTTTCATTGCCCTCCAGACTGTGCGTAGCAAATGGTGGCTTATCAAAGCCTTCCCCTAAATCCCATGTCTGGACATGCGTGTGCACATTGCCGATGCAGGGGAACTGCCACATTTTTGGTACTTTTTTCTGTCTCCTGGGGTCGAGTCATTACTTGGTAATATTGGTTTTCGTTCGGAAGACAGAATTCATTTTTGCTGCTGCCACAGTTGAGGAGAAAAGCTTGCATGTGTAAATGTTTAGGAGCTCCAAACCCAAAATGGAACCAAAAGGACCCAGGTTTATTGCCTTTCCTGGATCCTTTCTGAATTGCAGCATGGTTGTGTTTATGCTCACCTGGCCAAGCTGCTCTTATTTCCTATGAGTTTGTGGGCACTTCGGCCCCAGCAGGACAATGTTAACCTCCCTTTCTCCCTCCCTGCCTCTTGTTAAATGAAGTGTCAATCATTTATCCTGTTGTCTTGTAGAGGTTTCTACCACCCACACATGTCACCACTATGTATACATAAAGTTATTAAATGTATCTGTAAGTTCTCTCTTACATTTTAATGTTTACCTTTGGGGGAAAGCTGTGAGTAAAGGGCCAGAAGCACAAATGCAGGTCCTCAGTTTTACAAGATGAGTGGGCAAAATAACCTTCAGATGGGGTGAGAGGCACCAAACCCAAATCACCCTCTTTGCCACACTGGGGAGGGGTTACTTGTTGGGGCTGTCTGGGTCTCGAATACCTTTGCACAGTTAATTAGGTGAGTCAGAAGGCTTTGTCCTTCCCAGACCGGTAGTACTGCAGACTTCAGGAGACATACACAGTTTGATGGCGAGCATCACAGAAAAACAAGGTGTCCTCTCATGCAGGGACACAAGGCCAGATCAGTGCACCATTACTCCCCACACCAGACCTGATGCACATGGCCACCACCCCTGTGCTGTTTGCCCCTCATTAAAATTTCCCATTATTTTTTATTTATAGCTAGGAAGCTAAGGGCTCTGTGCCTCAATCTCTGCCCTTCATACCCCACCCAAGGCTGGGTGGGTGCTGCGGTGGTGGGGGCACAGACCCAGTCCCCAGCCCATGCTGACTCTGCAGCAGGAACCACCTCCTGCAGACCCCAGAGCAGGTAGCTGAGAGCTGCACAACCTTTTAAATCCAGCCCAACAGCCAACTGCTCTGTGAACAGGAGGCAGAGTTCGAAAGCATTCAGAGATAAGCGCAGCTTATGCTGGAGTGCCAGCATCTGCAGGCAAGGCAAAGAGGAAAAGCCCAGATCACTCACAAATTACTGGAGTAAAACTCATGCAATTGGCTCCTTGCTGCAGATGATAGGAGAGGTGGATGCTCCCAGGTCCTCTGGGGTCACGCCTCCAGGTTTTGAAGGTCACCTGCTTTAGCTGGCAATGAAATTACCAAAGGATCAATAGTTTGCCATAAACTATTAAATGGTAGTTTTTCCATGCAGCTTTCACCTTGCAGGGCAATGCTTGCCCTGCCTAAGTATGTGTGTTCAGTAGGTGCCTGCAGGGAGGGTTTAGGATTCCTAGAGAAATATCTGAGCTCCTGCACTGGGTAATTCAGAGTCCGTGTTTTTGGAGGGTACCCACTGCACTGATATCAGACAAGCCTGGTGATTGCTGCCATAGTCTCAGCCTCAAAACCTGCCCATCCTTCTCCAACAGGACGGCTCCAGTTTGGTGCCTCAGTTTCCCACTGGTAAAACTGGGGGTACGAGACAAGTCCTGCTCCCCAGGGAGCAAAGAGGGTGGCACAGTAACACTGGGGAGTGCTGGGACCCCCAGACGTGGTAGCTAAGTCAGTGGCCTCAGCAGGAGTTATGGAGCTTTACAGCAGACATGAATTTGGCTTGGAAGACTGGTGCTGCTCACAAGCACCTCAGGAGCACGAACTGTCACCAAGCCCATAAAGCACTAGCAAAACCAAATAATAATTAACTCTCCGTTCCTAATTTCACACACTTACCCTTTTCACAGCAAATTCTCCATGCCACCAGGATCTGATGCTAAAACCTCATGGCCCTGGGCATCCTGCAAGTGCCAGAAGGATGGCGATAGCTCATGATAAAACCAGCACACGAAGGGAGACCCGGTGGCCTTTTGATACCTTCCATTTTTAAACAAGCACCATCATCTCGAGCTCTGGCACTGGGAAGAAAGCAATGAAGCATCACCCATGGCCGCTGTGACCACCAAACACTGCCTCAGCTCTTGGTGACATGGAGGCAGCATTTTCTGCTGTGAGAATTCAGTTAGATATATAGGGATGCACCCACATCTACTTGCACATATATAATTTATGCATGTATTTTACTGCTGCTTCAGTCCAGCTCAAGTATCATAAAAGCTGTCCAGGGGAAGCAATGCCTCTGCCCCATACTGTGGTCTTGTGAAAACCTTCCTTAGAGGAGAAAATCGAGCTTTAGCCATATTGTTATTTTTAATGGCTTTGAAATCTGGCTTCTCTGCTCTGAAATGAGCACTTGCAGTGGCTTAAGGAGCCACCGCAGCTCTCCAGGAGCCTCCAGCCCTCTCCTGCACCGGAGACTTCACCCCTGGCAGCCGTGGGGGCAGGTGTGCAGGTACCCCAGATGTTCCCATTCACCTTCCAGCCCCAGATGTTCCCACTCACAGTCTAGCCCCAGATGTTCACATTCACATTCCAGCACATTCGCTCAAACTTTGCATGAAAATAGGTTCATGCTGGGATGCCAGGGTCAGCTTGTGTGCCTTTGGTGGAGGCAGGGGGGTAGTAACTTTTTCAGACAGCTCAGGTATTTCCTCCAGAACTCACTTCACTGCAAATATGTTTGCTCTGGATGGTGTTTTGCCGGTTAGGAACAGGCTGCAACAAAGGCTTTAGGATGCCTCATGCCAGGAGGGCAGAGACTGGACGGGGCCTGCAGGAGAAACCCCCTCCCCAGCCTGTAGTCAGGCAAAGCAAGTGAGACTGGAGGCATGAAGTCCCCCTCCTGAGACACCAAAGTGACAGGGCGGTGGCTTACCAAAGCTCACAGTGGGAGACCACGGCAAGGGTAGGAAATGAACCCCAAGCGGTGCCTGGCAAGACCCGCCACCCTACCCAGACTGGGGTCTAGGACAGCTTCGCTGTGAAGTGACCGACACCAAAAATTGCTTTTTCTCTCTAAAAGTTGCCACCAGCAAACCCAACAGAAGGGAAAACACCCTCTTGCCCAGTCTCCCGTGCAGTTTACAATAAAGAGCCTTTTGTTGCACTTTAATTTGAAAACTTTCTCTTCTACTATTCTCATGTACCACAGTTCTGGAGACTCACATAATTATTTTTACAAGAAACACTTTCAGACAAATAAGTCTGGGGAGGTTTGCAATTTCTATTACCTCATGGCGACTCTATTGATAGACAGCAGCACACCTTGGGAGAATTAGAGACCATAAAGTAATGGAGGTTTTTGTCCTCTCAAGACAGAGCTGTGAGTGTTGCCTGGCTCACCGCCAACACCACCGATTACCAACCTGGAGCAGGAGACAGGTCCTAGAGCTGAAAAATTACCATTTTCCAACAAGCCGAGTAATGATGGAGCTGTACTGTAAGCTACCATTTCCTTCAGGGACTGGTAGGCATCCAGGACTGACATATTTTGGGCCACCTCAAAGTTTAGGGATAGTTGCTGTCCCCACGTGGGGGGAAGGATGGAGTTTGCATTGCTGCTTCTTGCTGCTTCTCGTAACTCTTTCCTGGCTTATTCATGTTTCCAGAAGCCCTTTCTGCCAGTAGACAGAACAGTTGAGCATAAAAAGCAACTTTAGAGGCACTGTCATTTGCAGTTACACTTGAAAGCCAGAGATTTAATTACTGTGTGAGAGCGATACCCTTGAAAGAGAAATTGCAACAGTCCCATCACCTGAGACGTTTCAGTGCTAAAACAGACAGCTCACAAAATGTCAAGGAGTGAAGAACACAGCACTCGTGTATTTCCCAGCTCCAGATCCTGGTGCGAGGGTTTCTGCTGACACCGAAGTCAGCTATTAGTTGGGTTAATTGAGGACACAAATGCCCCACTTGAATTCAGCTGTCTGGATAATACATTTTTTTCATACTTGCCACTAGCGAGTGGTGGAAACAACACGGCACTTTTACAATCCCCATCTCATGCCTGCATTTTAAATTAACACTTATTTGCTCAGGCTGACGATTTTTGCATGTTTCTTGGGAATCTAACAATTGTATCAGTGCTCCCCAGCAAAAAAGTCATATTCCCCATCTCTCCAGTGTACACAGGGTGCCTGTAGCTTGGGAGAGCATCGTATTATGATGTCCCTGTCTCTATGAAGGATAGATATGCTTAAATGCATAAAAAATTACTTAGCAGGTATGTAACAGCACAGCATATAGGGCCTTAAATGCTATAGATCTGACTGTCTTCCAGCATCAGGTCACATCAGGAGCAGCTTCACAGAAGCTGATGGACTTGTGCTCATGTAAAATCAATGAGGGAACTGCAGGACATCCTCCATCACATCTGCATGGCCAGACTCACCCACTCAGGGCTGTCCCAGCAGAGCCGTGGCCTCTCCCACAGTTCCCAGTGTAGGTGAATACCCCAGAGCATGGTTGATATGGATATGAGCCAGCAGTGTGCCCAGGTGGCCAAGAAGGCCAGTGGCCTTCATCAAGAACAGTGTGGCCAGCAGGAATAGGGCAGGAATTGTCTCACTGTACTCGGCACTGGTGAGGCCGCACCTCGAGTGCTGGGTTCAGTTTTGGGCCTTTCACTTCAAAAAAGCCATCGAGGGGCTGGAGCGTGTCCAAGAAGGGCAACGAAGCTGGTGAAGGGCCTGGAGCACAGGGCTGACGGGGAACGGCTGAGGGAGCTGGGGGTGTTCAGTCTGGAGAAGAGGAGGCTCAGGGGGGACCTCATGGCTCTCTACAACTCCCTGAGAGGAGGTTGGGGTGAGGCGGGGGTCGATCTCTTCTGGTGAAAGGCCCATGGTGAAAGGACGAGAGGAAACGGCTTTAAATTGCAGCAGGGGAGATTCAGATCGGACATCAGGGAAAATTTCTTCACTGTGAGGGTGATTGGGTGTTGGAATAGGTTGCCCAGGGAGGTGGTGGGGTCACCGTCCCTGGATGTGGCACTGGGTGATGTGGGTTAGTGGTGATGTAGGTAGGGGTTGGACTGGGTGAGCTTGAAGGTCTCTTCCAACCTCGATGATTCGATGATTCAACAATTTGATGATTCTATGAAGCAAAGTCTTTGATTTGCCACTTTGATGTCCATCTTTTGGGGGAAATAAACCCAAAAGAACTCCATGCCACCGCTCAACTTGTGTTTCAGATGCATTGGGTGGGAAGGAGACCCGAGACAGGCAGCCCATTAGCAGCCATGGCAGCTTGCTGTGATTGCACAGCGTGTTATCAAAGCGCAGAGTTCACTTCATCTGAATGTGAAACAGGACGAGCAGGGGCCACGGGGCGAGCCAGGGCCACGGGGCCAGCTGGGAGTGATGTGAAAGCTCAAGGGGGGTTGGTTTAGCAGCCCCCATATCTTCATCCTCAGCTGAGCTGCTACAGTACCCAGCAACACATCCACAGCCAGAGGCAGCTGATAAGCCCGTCCAGAACCACACTCGGGATGTACACATAAAACCAGTGAAAAAATTCCTACCTCCAAGCCTACACTCCTGATTTTCCCATCCCCGAGTGCCAAGAGGCTTTTTACTCCAGGGAAAGCCCTTCTCCCGCTGAAGGGCTGGCACAAAACAGGTAGCGAGGAGCTTGACATCCAGAGCTTGTCAGGCTCACACGTCTTATCTCACCGCCCCGTGCATCATGCAGCATGTCCCTCTGGTCTTTTCCTGCTGGGCTCCCCGCTCCCTGTGCTTGATCTGTGGATGCTGCTCTCTGCCAGGCCACTTATCCCCGCCGCACCCAGGCAGCAGGGAATTTCCTCCAGCCCGAGCATCGCTCGCATGGCACCCGGCCAGGGAAACCAGCTCCGGGTCGGTGCTGCCAGCAGCCTTTGCCAAAGGAGCGAGGACTTTCCTGGGCGCAGGGGGAGGAGGAGACTCCTCAAGAGGTGAAAAAGCCGTGTTAGAAACCAAACCGAATTGGCTCAGGTTAAAAAGAAATAGATTTGATCTTTTTTCTCTCTCTCTCTTGAATTTGTTTGTTGGAGGAAGGATGCTCAGAGACAGAACAACTACACACGTTGAGTCAAACTGAGATATTTCCTTCAACCTACACATGAAAACATCTTACACTTGTTGAGGGTTATTTATCCTTCTGTGTAAGCTTCCACTTACTTATGTAGTAGTGCTTTTAGCTTTATCTTAAAACAAAAAAAAATTGGTGCTTCCAAAAGAACAGCCAGAAAGTTTTGTTTCAAACCCCCTTCACTTTCACATACACAAATATGGGCAGTTTGGGGTCACCTGATTGAATTGCTAAACAATCTCTGCCCCACGTGGGACTCTATCTCACAGTGGCTTTACATTCGCTAAAACTAATAAAGCAAGAGAAAATGTGTAACCTGGAGGTCGCTGGCAGCCTTTCTGAAACATTTTCCAGGATAACCCTTTTCCCCCATACCCTGGGTTTCATGCAAAAATCAGCTCAGGGGTGGTGAAAATTACCCCCCCCTTCATCTCACAGACACAGCATATAGATAGGTGATATTATGTCCTGGGCCCATTGTATTGAAGCTCTCCATGTCCCCAGGGGTTGTGCAGTGAGACCTCATCGGCACCAGGGCCTGTTTCGGGCTCAGCGATGGGTGGCTGGCGGCTGCCAGGCTGGTGGGTGTAGTCTCCAGGGCAGAGGAAGTGAGGAGCCAGTGTACAACCTGAACTTGGTCACCCTCAACTCAAACCCTGAAGAGGAAAGCCTGCACGCATGACGTCTTCCTGTTAGGAAATATTAATCACGGCCATGTCCAAACATGGTAAGTGAAACCTCAGGAAAACCACTCCTTTGGCGATCGAGTGCTGTACAGGCATATTCAGGAAGGCTCTCCGGCCTCAAAGACAGGATCTACCCATCATCAGGGCACCATCTAGAATTACGTATTGCCTCCATGACATTTGCATAGTCGAAGCAACATCTCAACTCACCCCTCCTGTGCTTCTGTACAGCTAGGAGCCACCACCATTGTTTCATCGGCTGGGGACAGAAATGTGTGGAGGCAAGCCAGATATTGGAGTGAAGCACCTGGAGATGAGAAGCATGGGGCAATCACATGGGGCATGGAGTCGTATCAAGTACATCAGTAAAATTATCTTGAAGATATTTTCAATCCACCCTGGTTGCCCACCCTCACACACCACCATTTTGTGCCCTTGATGCAGCACCATTAGGGTGACCTGTGGGGCTGCTCTGTCCATGGGAATCACTGACACATGCTGGGATAAGACCAGAAGCAGAAATCCTGGTGACACTGCTTTGCATGGTGGCATCAAACTGGCTGTGGCTTTGGCAATAGAGAACTTTTGACACTAGACCTTTTTCAGCATCAGATTATTTTTTCCCCCAACATTTTAGCCCCAGAGTTTAAAAGATGTCACTGGTGAAAGGACTGAAAAGCTGAAGAGGTGCCAGCACCCTGGCTCACAGCACTGTGTGGGAATTGTTTTAGAGCTAAGGGGCTCACAGTGGAGCACAGGGGTATGGTGCTTGGGAAAATCCCTCCACACCCCAATCCAACCTTGACCATCTTCTTGGTCAAGGCAAATTCAACCTGATTTTGTCTGATTTTGAGTGGAAGCTATGGCAAGCAAAGTATTGAAGTGGGACCTTGGCATAGTAAGGGAGCAAGAAGTCCCTTAGAAGCTGGGTTCAGAGGTGGAGTTGAGGAGACCCTGGTAGGGCTGGCTTCGGAGTCCTCCCCAGAGGAGACAAGTCCTCCCACCTCCATGGACTTGGTCCTACACAGGCACTCCTACAACTTGGCTATACACAAATCCTGTGGTGTAGAACTGGGCTACATTTTAAAGAGACACCCTGACAGCAGACAGCTTCATAGCCCAGGGACCCTGACCATGCCACTGGCCACTGGCCCAGCTTCAGCTTCTGGGGCAAAAAAACGGCCCAGTGCTGAAACTGCGAAACAGTGGGTCAGTCTGCACCTCGCCTAACACTGCGAGGGGTTTAATCCCAGCAGTGAAGCTCTCTGAACGCTTCTGGTGGCCAATGGGATGATCCTCAGTTGAACACTGCACTAACCTGAGCTGGAAGGTGACCTGATGCGGGTTCATAGACTTCCCCTCCCTGTCCTAGCAGTGCTGGGAAATGAACTCCCCAAAACATTTTGTCTCTTGCTTGTGGGGCCTTAAATCCCTCTGGGGCACAAGCATCGCTTATGAGGCCAAAGTCCCTCTCAGAGACCCCCTCTGGGGGACAACTCTTGCTTGTGGGGTTGAAAACCATTTTGGTGGTCAAACCCTGCCCATGGGGTCCAAGTTCCTTTGGGGGGCACAATCCTTGCCTGTAGGGCCCAAATACCTTTAGGGGATCAAACTCCTGTGGGTCCAAAATTCCCTTCAGAGCCAGGCCCAAGCATCTTCAGGTGGGCTCAAATCCCCCCAAGAAGCCAAACCTGGCTTGTGCATCCCAAAGCCCTCCTGGGACCCCTTTTGGGGTCCAAGCCTTACTTGTGGGGCCCAAAACCCCTACAGGGCCCAAATTTCTTTTGGGGGCCAAGTCATTTGTGTAGGTGCGAAATCCCCCTGGTGTCCAGAAACACGTTTGAGGGCCAAACGTTACTTCTGGATTCCAATCACCTTGTGGGAACAAAAGTCTTTTGGGGGCCAATTCTTACTTGTGGGCCAAGCCCTGCTTTTGGAACTCAACCCCTTTTGGAGGCCAAGCCTGTCCTGTGAGACCCGAACTCCTTGTAGGACCCTTTGTGGGGACCAAATCTTGCTTGTGGGTCCCAAATCCCCTGTGGATCCCAAATCCCTGCGGAGACAAGCCCCCTTGTGGGATTCAAATATGTTCTGGGATCCAAGCCTAGACTGGGGGTCCCCAACACCCTGTGGGGTCAAAACCTCTTCCAGGGGCCAAGTCTGTTTGAGGGCCCCAGAACCCTGTGGGGCTCAAAGCCCCTGTGGTTCCCCACTCTGTTGTAGGGTCTGAGCTGCGTCTGTGAGTCCCCAACCCCTTGTGGGGAAGCAAACTCCTTGTGAGGTCTGAATCCCTTTCAGGGGCCAAGCCCCTTGGTGGGTCCCAAACCCCTTGTGGGACCCAAAGGCATGCTGAGGTCCAAGCTGTGTTTGTGAGTCCCCAGTTCCTTGTGGGTCTCAAACCCTCTGTGGGACCCAAATCCATTTTGGGGTCCAAGCTGTGCCTGTGAATCACAAACCACTTGTGGGTTACAAATTCCCTGTGAGACCTGAATGCATTTTGGGGTCCAGTTTGTGCCTGTGAGTCCCCAATCCCTTGAGGGGAAGCAAACTCCTTGTGGGGTCCAGATCCCTATCAGGGTTCAAGCCTGTTTGTGGGTCTTCAAGACCTTATGGGTCCCAAATCCATTTTGGGGTCTAAACTGTGCTTCTGGGTCCCCAACCCCTTGTGGGCCCAAATCTGTTTTGGGGTCCAAGCCTTGCCTGTGGGTCCCCAAGCCTACGTAGGGACCCAAAACCTTTGTGGGGTCCAAATCCCTTTCAAGGGCCCAACCCCCTTGTGGGTCCCAAACCCTAATTGTGAGGCCCAAATCTCTTTTGGGGTCCAATCCTTGCTTGTGGGTCTCCAAACACTTCTGGGCTCTCAACTTTTTGAGGCACCCAAATCCCTTAGAGGGCTGATGCTTGTTTGGGGGTCCCCACCCCCCTGTGGGACCGAAAACCCTTTCAGAGTCCAAGCCTTGCCTGTAGGTCTCAAACCCCTTGTGGGTCCCCAACCCCCTGTGTGACTCAAATCCACTGTGGGGTTCAAGCCTTGCCTGTGGGTCCCAAATTCCTTGTGGGTCCCCAACCCCCCTGTGGAACCCAAATCCACTGTGGGGTTCAAGCCTTGCCTGTGGGTCCCAGCCCCCTTGTGGGTCCCCAAACCCTTCTGAGACCCAAATCCCTTTCGAGGTTCAAGCCTTGCCTGTGGGTCCCCAACCCCTTGTGGGTCCCAAATGCCGTATGGGTCCCCAGCCCCCCGTAGGACCCAATCCCTTTCAGGGTCCAGGCCTCGCCAGTGGGTCCCCAATCCCTGGTGGGTCCCCAACCCCCTATAGGACACAAACACCGCCCAGGGTCCTGGCCTGTGACCCCCCCGTGTGCGCAGTCCCTCCCGGCGCGGGAGGCGGGGCGCGGGGCGGGGCTCTCGCCCTGCCTGACTCAGCGCCCCGCCCGAGGGGGGCGGGGGTGCGTGTGAGCGTGCG
>VZRW01013738.1:1495-29472 GCA_013398125.1 Aegotheles bennettii | reverse complement strand
TATATTTATATATATAAAATATATACATATATTTTATATATATACACACACACACTTTTTTAAAAATGAATGACGGGGATGGACTCCTGCCTTTGTGGATTTTTTTTTCTATAATTTATTCTTTTTATTTGTGTTGGTGCCAAAAAAAAAAAAAAGTTTTTTCTTTTTTTTTTTTTTAATCCCCAGGGCACTGAACTGTAAATATAATTTTTTTTCTTCTTGATATCTGTGTAAAAAGTTGCCTGTTAAACAGTTTAAAAACTGGGTATTTATTGACACAATCTGTAATTATCTAATGTATTGATTGAAACACTTTGGTTTCAACATAGCTTTATTTTAGCTTTCTTTGTGTATATATTGTGATTATGTTGCTTAAAGGTACAAGTTAAAAAAATGCTTTATTTTTACCTTATCCATTTGCATTTGTTTATAAAAAAGCATATTTGTCTACAGCTGCTGTTTCTCATTTCATCAAAGCAATATGAAGAAATTTCCATTACACTTTCAATAAAATAATTTTGTTTGAATACGGCAGTGCCTTCGCCCTGTTTATCCTTTACAAGAATTTGGATGGTGGTGTGTATGCTGCGTTGTATGTCCTAGTTGCTCTTTCTTTTGTTTGTTTTTGGCCCCTTTTTGAAGCTAATGGGTGCCCTGGCTTCCAACCCCAAGTTACTGAGGTGGGAGCATATTGCCAGGGCAGGAGCAGCCCTTGTCCCACCCTGGTATCCTCTAAGAGCTTCTTCTGAGCTTGGGGACCCCAGTTGCTTTTCCCACCCCACCCCCCCCAAAAAAAGCAGCCCAGAGAAGAGCATCCTCATGCTCTCACGTGGGAGAAGGACAGGGGAAGAGCTTGAGGGGCTGAGCAGTGGGGCTATAGGGTTGGTCCCTAGAGCAAAGGGGATGTCTTTCCTGGAAGAGCCAGGGAGCTGAGCCCTCCTCCATGCGTGGTAGCTGGATATGCAAAGAGGTGGGACTTCCCAGGTAGCCTCCTAGGTCCATCACAGCCGCAATGTCACCTTGATATCAAAACATGACAGGGAACTCTACCAAAGCCCTGGAAGGTCACATGGGAGAAGTTCTTGAAGGCAACTGGAGATGTACAAAGTGTGCCTGAAGTCTCTCTGGCTTCATCCAGGGACAGGTTTCCTCACAGAGGTGCACCCAGTGCCAGCCCCTGCTTTCAAATTTTTTGCTAAAATAGTACGTTTTAAAACAGCACTGGGGCTGGGACTAGAAGGGACCCTTTTGGCAATTCCCTTATTTGAGGGAAGAAATGTGATGCAACCTCTTGCTTGGCAGAGCAAGACCCATGTCCTGGAGAGCATCTTCTGAGGCTTCCGGGTGTCTCTGGTGGCTCAGCTGTGTTGTGGCAGTATCTCCAGCGCGTTGCCTTCTGGTGGCATGTGACAATTGTCCTGTTCAAGTTTCTTCCTGCACCACCAGTGTCACTTGGTCTAAGACAATGCCTTTTTTTTTCCCACTAAAACCCATAAAATTTGGTGCATGGGGCTGAGGTCGGGCTGTGTTGTTTCCCAGGCTTGCTTGGATGGTGGCTACACCTCTCAACAGGATGATGACAATGGTGGTGGAAGCATCCCCATCACCAAGGAGCATTTAGGAGAAATCTTGGGAAATCCTTGAGAATCTGTGGAAACCCCTTTCCCTTGCAGGCTACAAACTGTTTCTCATCACCCCCATGGCACCTCTGGGGCCTGGAAGGACACAGCCAGAAGTAGCATCACCACAATCCTGTGCCCCAGGGGAAAAGCAGAGAAAATGTGCTTGGTCCTGGCAACAGCAGGGAAAGAAGAAGGGGGCGAGGATGTGAGCCAGCCCATGGTGCAAAGGAAAAGCTGAATAAATCCCAGAAACCTGGGTGGGGAAATGCACACCTATCCCATGGGCTTGTGCCTGGCAGCACGGGCATAAATCGTAACGGGCATCGGCCTGAGAGCAAGGGAAATTGGCCCATGAATGCCATTGCCTGGTTTTCCATCGGGAATCCATTTTGCCATATGCCCTCAGAGCAGAGAAATTAATTTATTCAATTAATTGAATAAACTATTTGTTACAAATTATTTGCTGGGCTGTAAAAGCAGCAATGCTGAAAAGAGGCCTGTCCATGGCTGTTCTGCAACACATGGTGAAGCCCGGCCCCAGTTTCCCCACTCAGAAGGACATGTTTGGTTGTGTTCTGTTTTTTTATGGGGTTTATGCCTGTAGTTCCCTCTTATATTAATTATTTTCTGACTGGGAGGGAAAGAGCCCACAGCATACGGCTCTAGCTGCCACGCTGGTGGGTTTTCAACTCAGTGATGATTTTGTGCCGTGCCCTAGCAAAGGGCATTGTGCCCAGGGGACCCACCACCCCCAAGGGACTGTGCCAAAACAGCCCCGAGGTGCCACATCCCATCAGCCAGCCCCTGATGTGGGCATCTCCACTAGGAATAATAAAATGGTTTGGGTTGGAAGGGACTTTAAAGCTCATCCAATCCCAACTCCCTGCCATGGGCAGGGACACCTCCCACCAGACCAGGTTGCTCCAAGCCCCATCCAACTGGGCCTTGGACACTTCCAGAGAGGGGGCAGCCACAGCGTCCCTGGGCAGGGTTTCTCACAGCCTCTCTGAGCCAAGAGGCATTCATATTTGCTTTGAAGACGAAGGCAAGAGAAGCCCTGGAGGAGTTTCCCCGGCTGGTTTGGGATTGATCCTGTGCAAGGTGCTGGCATTAAAGCCACAGACAGCTGTTCTGATTTTATAGGGCTGCATCTTAAGAGGGATGAAACCAGATGCACCCCTCAATTTGCTCCCAGGTCCTGGCAGGGTTGAAGCTGGCTGTTTTTCTGCACGCACCGGGACAGACATGCCTGAACCTGGTGACACAGAGTTGAGATGTCCCATTTGACAGTGGGTGGTGGTGCTCCTTCCCATCCCTTCAAATCGGTGATTCATTGACCCCAATTAACCCCATCTGCACTCCCCACCTTGCTTAGGGCTTTATCACCCTCTTCATTTTCATTTGTTCTCTTTTTTTCCCCTTCGTGCAGCCACCCTGCGCACCTTGCGAGTAACACCCAGAGGCACCCAATTACTCACCACCCACTTTCGTTTCATTTTTCAGTGCCTACAAGAGTTGAGGCGTGCGTGTAGCCACCAGACTAGAAAGCATTTCTCCCCGGGTGGCAGAGCAGCCTCCGGAAAAGGGATGACTCATTTGACAACCGACTGCTGGCGTGGACGGGGATGGGCTGCAAGGCGAGACGAGGCTCCTCCAGACCTGGCGCCACACAGGAATGACACCCGAGGACTTTTCTCTGCAGAAACAACTATAAAATAGATGGACTTTATCTTCAGCAGGGGGAAAAAAAGCCAAGCCAGGAGCTCCAGGGCAAGGCAAGGACAAGGGTGTTGGCTTTGTCGCAGCAGGTCATTTCTGTAGGGCTAGAACCTATGTGTGAAGGGTTTATATATGCTTTGGAAGCAGGAATGTTGGGAAAAAATACCTTTTCTGGTTGATTAGAAGAAAAAGACAGGTTTTCACTGTGTGGCCAAGCAGCACCGCGCTGCAAGGGGTCAGGTTGCCCATGGCAAGGAGAGGACAGGGGTGTTGGCTCTGCAGCAGCGGGGGCATTTTGATAGGGCCAGAACCTACATGTGAAGGGTTTGTATCTGCTTTGGAGGCAGGAGTGTCGGGAAAAAACACCTTTTCTGGTTGGTTAGAAGAAAAAGGCAGGTTTGCACTGTGTGGCCAAGCAGCGCCACGCTGCAAGGGGTCAGGTTGCCCCAAGCCTTCTGCAAAGGCAATAAGAGCATCCCAGGTGGTGCTTCTTCATCCCTGCTGGCTCCAGGACCTCTGTCACTGTAACAGGCACTTTCTCCACCCATGCACAGGCGTTTTCTTTGGAACCAAGCAAAAGTTTGCAGGAGCTGAGTTTTTAACTCAGACCTAGAGATCAGCTTGGCTCTCCCAAAAAAGGCACCACAGAATTGGCAATCGTTGGCACATTCCTGTGGCCCATTTGAGTTTTAGTCTGTCAATACTATGGGATGGGGAAAAAAAAAGGTTCAGCTGTTATTCCTTATTGTTTGGGGTAATGCTATTTAACATCACAGAAATCTTCATCGCACTATGAGGAAGTGTCCTCTCCACCAAGTCAACCCAAATCACAGACCAACATAAAAGCAGTGTGATTTTGGCACCATATGAGGGCCTCTCTGTGGGCATCATCTCTGGAGGAGCTGTGAGTCCTCAGCGTCTGGGGAAACAAGTGGTGCTAAATGCACTGAATAAAGCCTGGCTTCAGTGTTTTCCCTGAATAACCCTGCAGAAATTCCTGTTTTGCCAGAGCTCTGGCTAAGTGAGACTTCAGATAAGCAGTTCATAGAGAGAACCAAGTTTTCTCCTTCACGACTGTGACCATTAGGAGTTTTCAGTGCTGCTTAATCCGCACGTTTCCATCTGCTTGTTTTATACCTCTGAACCTGCTACCGAGGGAATGGCAGCATTGCCATCTACTGGGCTGCTCCCTTCTTCTCCCAGCCTCTCAGCTGGCCAAATTGCTCTTGGGCAACGCTTGTCCTCCTCTGTGGGACAAGAGACACTGTGTATCTCACTGAGACAGATTTAATAAATAAATAAATAAGGCTTAGTTGTCTTACTTGGGCCTGGAGGAGAGGTGAGGGTAGTGAGAGGTAAATGAGGCACAGGAGAACCACATGCACCCTGTCTGTGTGCTGCCAGGCTATCGCCTTCCTCTTATCCTACGCAATAAATCTCGCTGATCAGCACAAGCTGTTCCTGTCATCACAGCACAGAAAGAAACACTCCCCTTGGCACCAGGGAGGTGATAATGACCCTGAATTAGAGCTGTATGTCTCCAGCACCTGATTCTCCTGCTCCTGTGGGTGTAGCCTGATGTTTCTCCTCCTGGTTGCTGCAGGAACGGGTCCAGGTCTTGATCATGCAGAAGAAGAATTTAAAGGAGCAACGTCCAGCCTGGGTTTGGAGCAGCTTGTGACAAGAGGTTTCAAGCACCCAATGGCTCTGTGGAGACCAGGGGCAGTTGCACGGATGCAGACAGAAGTAGGGACAGCCTGTCGCTTCTCTCATGTCAGGGGATGAACAGGGGATGCCTGTGGCATTCTGGGTGGTAGCAAGGCACATGCACACTCACTAAATCACTAACAGAGTCCTGCAAGTGCTCTTGGCCCAGGGAGCAGCAATGTCCCTGACAGTTCCCCACCCTGCTCAGCTCAGGACAGGGATGGAGGCTGGTGAGAATTTGGGACCACATGTGACATCCCCAAATCCCCTCACGGCCCGTGCACTGAGTACTCTAACATGAGTTAGACACCCAGCCCAGGCATCAGGCACTGCAAAAGCCCCAGCCACTCTAATACCTCACTTTTCAGCTTTCGACTAATTTTTTGATGTGGTTTGAGGGGGTCCCTTTATCATAGAACCATAGAATGGTTTGGGTTGGAAAGGACTTTAAAGCTCGCCTAGTTCCAACCCCCTGCCATGGACAGGGACACCTCCCACCAGCCCAGGTTGCTCCAAGCCCCATCCAACCTGGCCTAGAACACTGCCAGGGAGGGGGCAGCGACAGCTTCTCTGGGCACTCTGGGCCAGTGTCTCACCACCCTCACAGCAAAGAATTTCTTCCTAATATCCAATCTAAATCTCCCCTCTTTCAGTTCAAACCCATTCCCACTTGCCCTGTCACTCCATGCCCTTGTCAAAAGTCCCTCTCCAGCTTTCCTGTAGCCCCTTCAGGTTCTGGAAGGTGCTCTAAGGTCTCCCCAGACCCTTCTCTTCTCCAGGCTGAACAACCTCAACTCTCTCAGCCTGTCTCCATAGCAGAGGTACTCCAGCCATCTGATCATCTTCATGGCCTCCTCTGGACTCTCTCCAACAGCTCCATGTCCTTCTTATGCTGGGGACTTGAGAGCTGGATCCAGCACTGTGTGTGGGGGTCTCACGACAGCAGAGCAGAGGGGGAGAATCCACTCCCTAGCCCTGCTGGTCACGATGCTGGGGATGCAGCCCAGGATACTGTTAAAAATCTCATTTCCCAAAGTCTTTGATCTGTGCCTTTTTAATTCCTTTTGAAACTCAAAGGGAAAAGCTGGAATACAGTCAGGCCAAGATCTCAGATGCCAGCATGCTCCTGTCACTCAGCTGCTACGTGCTCTTATAAGGGACATTACTCCATCCCTGAGCCAAACTGATCCAGGCTCTTTTAGCAGAAGTTAAAGATTTGAACTCAATATGGCAGCAGAAATCACAAGTGCTGTCTTAAAAGGAGCAAGAACTGCTCAGTAATATTAGAGCTGAGATTCAGGGGGCTTTTAACTTGTCAGAAGAGAATTGCCAAACTGCTGAGCACCCAGGAGACACTGCCAAGTGCAGTCCAATAAAGCACAGAGCTAAAAATACAGCTGGGACTCCACTCCTTTGCAGCCCTTAAAGCACTGGTTTCGTTTTCATTTGCACTTGCTGTAATAAGGAAGATTTCTCTGTTTGCAAATCGGACCTCTGGATAATGATAGCAAAAAGCAGCTTCCATGTGTCACTGCTTATCTGTGTGTCTGCAAGCAAACACAAAGGACAGAGTGCAAGTCTGCCTGCATGCCATTTTATCATTCTTGGCCCACAGAACTTCTTTAGCAGTCAGCAATAATCACATTACATGTTCTTTCGGTTTGCCATTGCCCTCTAGTGGCTTTTGGCTAGTAGAAATGTGCATTTTGCAAAAAAAGAGAAGGTTTTGCAAAAATACTGCTATGCCCTAGTGAGTGCAGGCTTTAGGGCAGGTGGGGCATAGGTAGTTTAAAATGGAAAAGGAGCTAAATCAAAATCCTTCACTCGTAAATGCTCATCTCATACACAGTCAAAGGGGAGAGGGAAGGTTGTGGGGTTCACCGCGTATTCCTAGGAGATTGCTTTGTAGTTCATCAAAAGAGAAATCTTGCTTTATTGTGAACATACATCTCCCTCTCTTCCTCCTTCCCTCCCTTTACTGACCCTGCTGTGTCTAACAGGAACATGGCTTTTACTCGGAAATGTTACACAGTGCAGACGGGTTTGTCCAGCTGGCTGGAATAAGGGCCCCTGCGTGGCTAACAGCACAGAAGATTGTTTTACACTGAATTTATTGCTTCCTCACTAGACAAGCATCCTCCAGAAATGCCCTTTTCTATGCACTTAGTCTCAGAAAATTAAGATTTAAAATTTAAAAAATACTCATCCTGCATAGAGTGAATTTAAGAATAAGATGGATTGTGCTTTCTAAGGGCTGAGTTTGTCAATACACTTGAGGCATATGCTCTCTCTGTGAGCAGCACTGTATTGTAGATGTTTGTTTAGGAACATAAAAAGAATCCAATTCTGCAAGCGAAACCTCTGTTGGCTGCTTGGAATGGAATGGAACAGAACCTGTTCAGTTGGAAGGGACTTACAAAGACCATCTAGTCCAACTGCCTGAGCAATTCAGGGCTGACCAAAAGTTGAAACATGTTATCCAGGGCATTGTTCAAATGCCTCTTAAAATCTGACAGGCTTGGGGCATCAACCACCTCTCCAGGAAGCCCGTTCCAGTGTTTGATCACCCTCCCAGTAAAGAAACGCTTCCTAATGTCCCATCTAAACTTGCCCTGGTGCACCTTTGAACCATTCCCATGCGTCCTATTGCTGGATACCAGGGAAAATGGTGCCATATCAGCACCTCCCTCTCCACTTCTCCTCCTTGGGAAGCTGCAGAGTGATGCGGTTGCCCCTCAGCCTCCTGCTCTCCAAACTAGACAAGCCCAAAGTCCCCAGCTGCTCCTCATAGTTCATTCTTCTTAGCCTGTTCACCGGATTTGTTGTCCTCTGGACATATTCAAGGACCTTCACACCCTTCTGGGGCCCGGAACTACACACAGTGCTCAAGGTGAGGCCACACCAACGCTGAATACAGTGGGTTAATCACCTCTTTTGACCAGCTGGTTATACTGTTTGATGCCCCCCAGGATGCTCTTTGCTCTCTTGGCTGCCAGGGAACACTGCTGGCTCACACTGACCAGCACCCCTGGATCCCTTTCTTCAGGGCTGCTCTCCAATCACTCCTCTCCCAGTTTATACTTGTGCCTGGCAGTGTCACACCATTGCCCTGTTCCCACTGACCACCTTCACCACTGGTGGGGTTATCCCTAAAGAATCCCTCAGCCAGACAAATCCATCATGGTTATTTTCTACAGGGTGGGTTTGGTGCCAAAATGACAGCCCTGCAGAGTGGTGCTTGCTGCCCTCAGCCCAGCCCCAAGTTAAGGACACCATCATCAGCTTATCATCATTACAAACTGCAGCATTTGCTGGAGCCTCCTCCCCTGCTGCCCAGGTCTCAGCTGGTGTCTAAGGCTGAGCAAACACAGCGGCAGGTTGAAATCACTTATACTTTATTATACACTTAGCCAAATCTTGCTGTTAATAGCCCAAAGATGTGTAGAAGGGATAAGAGGAAGGTTGATAAGTGAGATCTTCATTCTAGCTCTTCTCATATTCATGCAGGAGTTGACCCTTCTCTAGAAACCCCCATTATTCTCCATAGTCTGGGAAAAAATAAAAGAGGAGAACTCAGTAGAGAGCCAGAATAACGTGTGTCTCCATCCCATGTAAGTGCTCTGAACCTGGGCCAGAGAACTCCTCTAACAACCTGTTCCCAACCCAGAAAGGTTTATGTACTGCAGTAGCCTCCTTCTTCCTTGCAGGGATTTAAAATACCTTTCCCCACCTTTCTTTACAGCAGGTCCCACGGTTTGCAGTGGCATTTCCACAAAGCCATCCCCTGTGCATGGGAAGCAGCTGCTGCTGGTGCCAGACAATATTTCTGGAAGCAAAGAGCTCTTGCTCATTCCCAAATGTGAAGCTGAGAGCACGGAGTGAGGCACTGCATCACTTACAGAGATGATTTATAGAATCATAGATTTGTCGAGGTTGGAAAAGACCTTCAAGATCATCCAGTCCAAATATTACTTATATAATTATATTTGCTGCACTTCGCATTTACCAACCAGGTAATTCCTTCAATGGCTTTCTGCAGTAAGGTTTTGTCTGCGTGAATGGCAACGATCATTTTTAGACACAGAGCCCAGCTCCTGCCTGGCTTAAATTTTGTCCATGGTCCTCAGCACAGCACTTCAGCTCCAAGGCAGCTCCTTCCTTACAATTGTTTGACTACACCAAAAGTAGCACCAAATATCCTGATTTTAGACCTCCCCAGATCTCCCAGTTCAACTCCTAATGGTTTCATAAATGAGAAACTCCAATTCTTCTGCCACTCCCTTGACTTCATGGGAGATCACAGATTTATAGAATCATTTAGGTTAGAAAAGACCTTCAAGATCATTAAGTTCAACCGTTAATTCATCACTGCCGAGTCCACCACTAAACCATGTCCCTAAGTGCCACATCTACATGTCTTTAAAATCCCTCCAGGGATGGGGACTCCACCCCTTCCCTGGGCAGCCTGTGCCAGGGCCTGACAGCCCTTTTGATGAAGAAGTTTTTCCTAATATCCAACCTAATCCTCCCCTGGCACAACTTGAGGCCATTTCCTCTTGTTCTATTGCTTGTTACTTGAGAGAAAAGAGCAACTCCCATTGCGCTACAACCTCCTTTCAGGGAGTTGTAGAGATCAATAAGGTCCCCTTCACATATTCATTCGGGGGATGCACATAATTAAATACTTTGCTGGATTACCTAGTTGTAGTTTCACCCTGCTACTTCCCAATATTCCTAATACTATGTTGAAAATATTGGGAAAGGAGTGAAACATCAGTAATTCAAATTATTTATGTACAACACAGAACTGAAAAAGTAAACCTCGAGAAATAATGTCCTGTTTATTTACTTTTAACAACATAGTGGCTTGATCTTGCTTCCAGATTCTGCAGAACCTTCCGTACGTAATTTGATCTCTGGTTTCAGTTTTTTAAGTAACTTGCACAAGAAAGCAGTTTACTGAAATCCACAGTGTTCATCTCTCTTAAAAGTTATGGCTGTTATTTTCAACAAGCAAATAAACTGTACGCTCCAGAAAAAATAATCTGTGAAGCTTCGCAAATACTGGTACTCCTAACTCCACTGAAATCAATAGAAAAGCTTAGTATTAATGACATTAGAATCCGACCCAGTGTGTTTACTGGGCAAGTTCACTTTGACCTTAAGTAAAAAGGAAAAAGTACAAGATAAATAGCCTACATTCTGTCTCTTTAGTCCTTGTTCAACATGGAAAAAAGTAGTAAATATATTCATATACAAGAATTTTAATAAACTTATTAATTTAATTTCAAATTTTTAGTTTAAAGTTAACATGCAAATGCTATTCAATGTGAAGAAAAAACAGGTGAAAAAGCAAAGCAGGAGTCTATTAGCAATTTCAAACAGGAAGGAATGTATATGAAAAGATCTAAAAAAATGTTTACCTATTTTGTTGCCATTTCTACAAGTGCACTGAGAGCTTTTTCTATATTGCTTATGTTTGTAGTAGCCCTTAAGCAGTATTTCTGTAATGTCTTTAGCTGATTTGGGCCCTCTTGCAAACAAGGACAAAACTCCATTAATATTTTTTCTGCTGTTCTGACACCTTGTTGCACTGCTTCCTTCTTATCTCAATTACTGTAACATTAAATTCTATACGGTATTTCCTAATTTCTCAAACAGTGACTAATATAAAGAAATACACCTCTTTGTCTTTAAATTCTAACTACCCTGTACGTAAACAGAGTGGTTATGCACTTGTTTTTCTAAATATCTCAGAAATCACAGTTTCCCAGATAGAAATTAATCACTTTAAACTGCTACTATTTGCATACCTTATTTCATACCCAGTTTCATCCTACTCCAGGTCTTGTAAGCATGGAAGTTTTCAGCAGTGCTACCTTTTCCTTTATTTTTAAAATGAAAGACGTTTAAAAAAGAATGGTTAGATATTAATATTCTAAATCTAAATGTGTTGTCAATATGTACATTCGTGCTTTTCCTGTATGTATATTCACACACCCAAGACTGACAAATTTTTCTCTCAGTAGTACGTACAGAGGATACCGATAAGTCAACCTCCTCTATTTTCTCTCCTTTCTTCTTTCTCATGTCATTCAAGCTGGTGTAAAAAGAAAGGCACATGCTCTATGATATCTGTTTCTCTCAACATCAAAATTTCTGGGAAAATACTTATGGCCTCAAAGCAAGAGATGTAGGAATATATGAACAAAACCAAATCTCAAAGAATAGAATTTCAGCTAATTTCAGGGAAATCAACACAAAGAGCAGAAAAAGTCTGAGTGGCTCCACTTGTGAATACTGAGGTGGTGGCTAAGTATTCACAACTGGTTAGTGGAGATGCTCATCTAGTTTCACTTCAGTTAACCACATCTGCAGTGCCTGGTATTTCAGCCAAACTGACAAAAGCAGCTGAGATGACAGCAGCTGAAGAACATGTGTGCTTGGATGCACAAAGAAGTAATTTTTGACTGAGGATTAGAATTTCTCTTGCTGAGAAGTTGCAGGTGTGTTCTCATCCAGAAGGACAACAAACACCAGCACCATTAAAGAGGGATGGCAGAGCCTGGGATGGCAAGTCTGGTCTGAAACAAGTACAAGAAGATCTGGAAGGAAGGGCAGGGCTCTTGTGACTCTTTGGATATCCTCAAACCAGAAGAAGGTCCTTGGCCAAACTAGGATCAGCTGAATCTCTACTGGCAAACCCTGCTTGGCAAGGGTCATGAGTGCACTAGCAGGTGCTGCAACCCTGTCCTTGCACCCCCTGGGTGTTCAGGGTCAGTTCTGATATAGCGGAGCTGTGACCTTGGATCAGACTTCTGTGGAAACTGCAGCTTTGTGAGAAAATACTAAATGAGAAAAAAACAACTGAGAAGCCTCATCTGGGGCCATACCCATCAGGACTGCTGCTCAGGCCCTTGCTCTTGATCCTTGATTGAGCTACATTGCTTGGGATACAATTCCTTATCCCTTCTTCCCCTATTCCCCATTTCATGGTCATCAGCTTTAAATTCGCACTTTCACTAGTATGTTTGAAGCTCTTGGCAAGTAAGTCACTTACAGATAAACTTGATGCTAAATGCTTGCTGGTAAAGAAGATGGGAACCTTGAAATACTTTATTTATTGATATTATAGCACTGATAATACCCATTACTATGTGTGGTTGATTAATCTTCTTCATGTAGGGCTTTGGGATAAGCTCAAGAATGACAAACTTCCAGCTTTCAGATGACTGGGATGAACCTTCCAACCAGGTAAGGAGGCAACCATGACTGTCAACTAGGGTAGCAAAGACAATTTGAAAGGCATTCTGGTACATCCCTTCTCCATGTTTGCCATTGCTAAAGAAAACCTCAGACTTTCTACAGAAGTGATCAACTGATGAAGTGATCAGGAGAGTTGGTACAATGACCGACTCCACAGCCACCACAGTCTCAGACAATACTTAGTCACATTTTAGTGCATAATATGGGCCAGGAAGAATTCCAATAGGCAATTGAGTTTCACACACTTTGGTTTAGAGATGAAAGAGTTTAATCACATGGATGTGAGACATGTCTTGCCAGTTGGACTCAGGAATAAAGAGTGGGTACCACCCATTTGATTTACTAACAGACTCAGAATTATTTTTTTTGTCATCTGAAACTCTGTCCAGATGACTCCTTTGTAAGCCTGCTGCTGATGCAAAGTGAAGCAATTAATCTTTTCATCCTCAATTATGTGACAAGCAATATCACCTTTTGGAAACACTTGGACACCGCAAAGTAACTGAGCAATAGAGCTCTCTACTGGATGCAGTTCTGACCCATGGTAAACAAATATAATTCGACCTGACTGAGACAAGAAGGTAGCAAGCCACTCTTCCTGATGAGGATAACCAATGACATATGATTGCCACCTCCTTGGAAGTGACCAAGACCAGGTTGGATGGGGCTTGGAGCAACCTGGTCTAATGGGAGGTGTCCCTGCACATGACAGGGGGATTGGAACTGGATGGGCTTTAAGGTCCCTTCCAACCCAAACCATTCTGTGCTTCTATGAAACTTTAGTAGCAGTTTCTGAATTACCGTGTTCAAGTTCCTTAAGTCCTCAGTGGTTTACCAGCCTCCTCTGTTCCTTAATACTACAAATAGCTATTAGGAAACTTGCTGTTGAACTATTTTTTAGATGGGTTTTCATATTCCCAGGTAAGATGTTCACCTGCAGCAGAAGCAGGTTCTAATTGGAATCTCCTTCCTTCCCTGAGAAATGTAAGGGAAAGGACTATTGGAGAACAGAGGTTCAAAATGAATTGTGCAACTCTGGGGTATGATGTTAAACACCTATTTATCCAGAGTAACAGACCCGACAGCTTTTCACAGAACATGTACTGATGCAGAAAGATGGGAATAGAAAGGAAAGAGAAAATGGCTTTCACATCTTGAACAAGAACTCGAAGTGCTTGTTTTGTTGCTAAAGGCTATGCCAAGGTCCTCAAGCACAAAGCACAGTACTACTGTCAGTACTGCCAGCTTCTAATGAGTTCATGTTGTTCTTGAAGAGCTTGTGGTGACGGAAGGTAAGAGAACGTTGTGAGTTTTAAAGGACTTGAGGCAACAGTGGTACACTGTTCTCTCTCTGGAGAGTAACAGGGTAACTCATTGAAAGTTGTTAATCAAATTATTTTTTTGCAGAGTGTAAGAACTTGGTTTAAGCAGTGAAAAAGGACTCTACAAAAGGGTGCTGTACTTGTTAATTAAATGAAAATGCACAGGAAAGCCCCAAGACAGCAGCCAACCTACCTCACAGACACCCCTACAGGTAGAAATCTTGGATTTGAGAGAGACAAATATTGCTCAGGAATGTAGTCTTAACCCCCCAAAATAGAAGGAATGTCTAAATTCACCAGAGCAGTAAAATTACTTCCATAAGTTATGAACAGGCTGTCAGAAAAGTTGTGGTCATGTGGCACATGAAGAGGCAAAGTCTGAGAGGATTCAGGCAAACCTCAATCATACTCTTTGGCCCCAGACACTATTCTTTCTAGCTTTGTTAAATTATCTCAGAGCTTCATTAGATTGTCCCATGTGCCTATTTAAAAAGAGTAGAGGGCAATCAATCTTCTCCATGTGAAGTTTCCATATTTACCTATATGAAGCGCCATGGAAAAGAAAGGCCAATTTTGAAATATTTGCAGCAATCATACATCTGTATTCCAACTTACAAACAATGAGTGTATTAATTCATTCAGATATGTTTAACCTATTTCTTAACATATTGATGGATGTACCGATTTTCTCATACATATGCCATCCTTCTATTTAAAGCTTCACAGTTCTCACAGCTTTACAGATCATGTGTTTGCCAATCCTGATGCACAGATTAATGCAAAATCAACCGTTTAAAAAAGAGGCAAATCAGGCACCAACCATGCAAACTCTGCTAAGGAAGGTGGAATTTAGCCCTGGAGAGGAATGAGTTGGTTTACTTTTCCCCAGCCAGAAGTGTCCCCAACTCCCCAAGTACCACAACTCTTGCACTGCATCGCGGCTGCTTAAGTATCTGGTTTCTGCTCATATGCTTAGACAAAGAGTGCTTCTGCAATTAATGAAGTGCTATTGTTACGTGAATGAATTTGAACTCTGCCAATGGTATGTGTTGCTGGAAACCGGCCACTTACAATCTCTCTCTGGGACACAGATGCCTACATTCCTTTAAACTTCTACCTTAAACGTCAAAGCTGATGCTCTCACTTTCACCCTGAAATCCCAGCAAAAACACAAGCCCTACTAAACGCACAATGCTCCCTTTGTGAAACAGTGAACAAGAGAACAGCTGGATTGTGCCAGATGTTAGCTGTGTTGTTCAATACAATTCACAAAGGTACACCTGTACTACGGTGACGATGACAAATAAAATAGTGAAGAGCAAAATAGATAAAGAACAGCATTTCCCTTAACAAATGCAGCTGGGGGGGACTCCCTTAGAGCAACTGGCAGGAATAATTATTAGAGTAGCATACAGCGCTAGGGTATCGGCTCATGCAAACTCCAGTTACGAGCATTTTACATAGCTCTAAACTGATGATGGGGCAAGCTCCATCAGCTGTGCCAAGGGTAAAGTTACATACATGGCTCAGCTGCTATAGCAGCTTGTTGCTACAAAAAAAAAGTGACTTGCTATCACTGTTCTGGCAACAAGGTCCTCACTTGCCTTGAGCTCTGGGAACATTTCCTCTCACACGGTAACATGATTTGATTCACAAACCCAGGGGAAATATATTCGTATTTTTGCTGGTTATTTCTCTGTCATTTTAGAAAGCTGAATTAGGCAGGTACAGAATCAGATGATTTTCAGAGCCTGTGCAAAGAAGCAGGTGAGGCCATGAGGCAAGAATCAAGGCAGGAGTAAGAGCAGGACCTTCCCATTTCAGCATAGTAAGTTCAGGTGCTAGAATTTGTATCACGTAGTTAGACATCAATGTTCAGAAGTAAAAAAATGGCATATCTGCATAATTAACATTTTATTAAGTATTTCACTGAGTGCTTCAAATATACTCCAGTGTAAGCTGAAAGATCTGTGCCATATACTATCCATTGTGTCTTTACATATTTAACACATCTCAGTCACTTATACCTATAGAGAATTACCCTGAGCAATCAAGCCATAAGGAAATCTCTAAGGACATCAAGTTAAACACATTCTAGTTACAAACAATTCTTCTGTCAGATTGATTATATAGCCCAAATTAATTTCATTCAATTGTATTTCCTTATATCATTTACAGGTACATATTCGATGTGAAACCCTATAACTATAATCTATTATTTTAAAGCCAGACACCAAATAGATCTAAAGCCAAAAAGGAGACCAAGAACTATCTGGACTTATATATACAACTGGAAAATGGGTAAACCCCTACATTTGTAAGATATAGAGGTCATGTGTATAACGTAAATGTATAAAAAAAAGTTTTCAGATCCCCAAAATAAACAGGTGCATTTTACAGTATGTTACAGGACTTACTTGAATTCTCTTACCAAGTGCATTATAGCAAAAAATCTTGGGCAGAATCCTGGCTCACAGAAATAATTTAAGCCAGGATTTGTCTCCTAATATTTGCAGATGGAGGACCACTTACAATCGAAGCTCTTGTGTTAAGCATCTGCAGTTGATATATTCAGATCAACATACTTCTATTTGGAGTACCCTATTTCTCTATACATCTACTTTCCCCACATTCATGCTCTAGTACTTTCTAAAAGAAGTCTTGACATATTAAGAAGCTTGAATTTTTACCAGATCTAACTTATAAGCACATCTGAAAACACTAGTTTCATTTCTGTGCACACGAAGAAATAACAAACTGAGCCTTAAAGCAGTCACTCAAACTGCACGGAGGTTCTGCAGCACTGCTCTGAAAATCTCAAATCCACAAATATTCCTTTGTATGCCTTACCAGCAGTAGTTATATACAGGTTCCAAAAATAATGTTTCTTCACCATTTCAAAGAAAAATGTAGTTTTATCAAGGTTACCACTTGTTCTCAGCAAATCAACTAATCTTTCCAGGGCTGTAAAGTTACCTAAAAATCATACAGCAAGTACATTTTATCTCTACCTTACAATAATTCAGGTGCTTTCAAATCTGGCAAAATTTAAATATTGTCTGAAAACATGCAGATTTTTTGTTTGTTTTTGGGGGCTGTAATTAATAAGATACAGCAACACTGCTTATATCTCAATAAGAGGGTAAGGCTTTTAAAGAAATAATGGCAGAGTCACAGAGACAAAATGAATTCAGATGCTGCAAATATTTCCAGGTTCTTGAACTAGAAAGCTCTTCCAGAAAACATCTATTCATCTTCATCTATTCATATTCTGTATGTGACAATACAGAAAATCCTGAGAAATCCTGGATTTTACTCAGAAGGGGAAAATTTTGGAGGGGAAATTAAGAAAACAGAGTTTTCACATTTTCATGAGTTAGTTTTTTAAAACTTAGAGCAGAAATCTGAACAAGCACACAATCTTCAAGCTGATTTAGTGTTATATAACTGGTGATTTTTCCACAACGTTCTAGTAAAGGTTTATTGCTTGTTCATACATCTGTTTCCTGAACATGAAATCTGCCATCACATAGAAGGTAAAAACTTGTAAAAATAAAAGGAGGTGCACAAATAAAAAGCCCAGCATATGAACTGGCATTAAGCAATATTCCAAATTTAGTTATTTTAAAGATTATCAGAATACATAATAAAAGAACTAACAATTACTATACCAAAAAGCATGTGGGGCATTTCCACATATAATTACCCACAAAACCCAAACACTTTTTCTATTTTCATATGTGTGTGTAGAGTGAATATTTTTTCTGTCCTACAAAGACTATATTAGGAGAATACAGACCTCTGATTTTCATCATTCATTTGCTTCACTCCTTTTCTATGACTTTTTCTGGAAAAAAATTAGTGATGCAAACTTATCATGCCAACAATTTCATTACTTTCATGTAAAAATATTGTGCTAGTGTGCAGATTGGATCTTGACAATTGATCATCCAAATTAAAATCAGTTAATTTCAGTATTATCTGAGAAAATAGGAAGTAATTAAAAATTAAGTATTTCAATAACAATTTCAGTATCAAGACCCTATTATTTTATCTCTATTAAGTTCTTTCACAGAAGACAGAAACAAAGTAGATCAATTTTTTCCAACACAATTTCAATCTACTTTTATAATTAAATCAAAGACAGATTTCCTAATTAACACAACTATTGCAGTATCCAAGTAATTATGAATAATCATCAAAGGATATTCTTTACTGATTTTTCTTGTGCATCGTTAATTATCTGAAGTGACAGGGCTAACATTCCTGTTATGAATAAGCAACTAGAGGAAACACAGAGAAAGTCAAATAACAATAAGTTGGCCCCTCTTCAAAAATCATTGTAATCCTGGAAAAGCACTTCTGTTTAAACAAAGCTGCACATGCTTGCTACACATGTTGCATATCGTTAGTTCTCAGTAAAAGCATAGATGGAATTAATATCTCATTCAATGCTATTTGCTGCCAGTTAATGGCCCTGAAAATCAAGCTTATTCACTAATATAAATGGGAGTTTTTCCAAACCAATTTTTTATGGGCTTTAAGAACCTGTTTTTACTGCAAGTAGAAAATCATACCTGAGCGATTTCCTTTGTTGTGTCACCTTATTTTTACATTTGTAATATGACGCTCTCTTCTGATGATTTATTATATTACACTTGATTTTTAATATATTTTTCAATCTATTATTTTAATTGAATGGATAAATAAGTACAAAAATGGGTAACACGGCTGCATTTCCTTCTTGCATTCCTTATTGGCTCTTATTCTATTCAAATGTCAGAAATATGATTTAAGAATTCACCCATGGTAATTCTATGGTTTTGAGAAATCAGTAAGTATTTCCTTTTCTATATTTTTGAAGACACAACACTAACAGAACAATTTCTCTCACCTTGTATATAGATACGATGAATGAGATGTTGATTGAGATTTTAAAAAATACTTTCTTTACTATCTGTTGGAGTTGATGTTAATGTATTTTTATAGCTTTCAGTAGCTTGTACGTAGTCCTTCTGACTCAATGCTGGACATTAACCAGTGCTGCCAGCTTCTTCTGAGAAAAAATTGGTCCTGGCTGCTCCAAAGGGACACATTTCAGTCTTCTGTGTTGTATTTCAGAAGCCTGTAGCAATGATGAACAGTGTAAGAGAGATTCATGAAAATGAAATAACAATTGCAACAATTTCTGACAGTTTTTTCAGAGCAGTTTCTTTCATGTCTGTCTGTGGTTTGGGCATCCACCCAAGGAGTGGACATCTGCCTTTAAATTGCCTTTTCTTGGTCCGAAACAGAGAACTCAATTCAGCTCTCGTACCAACAGATTTGTGTCCTAAAAGCCAAACTGAATTTAATAGACACAGCTCTTTCAGTCCCTGCCCATTGAAGCTCTCCCATTTTGCATAAATATCTTATTAACCAGACTTGTGCAACCTGACCTGTGCCTGTGGGGAGGGCATGGTCACTGGACTATAATGACAAGATTTTATTCTTCCAAGCATGTTTCATACATAAGTGTGGTGACTGAGAACACAGTTAAATGACTATCCATCCACTAAAATATGCTTTTTTCTAGTGGGTAGGTGGTTCTCCCCACCCCCTGGCCTGACCCTCGAGTTCACTTCAATGAAATCCTTTTGTAAAATGCTTAACTCTTCCAATGCCCCAAAGTATACGGGGAGACCGATGGGGGTAGATGCAGCTATGAATTCCACTATTGCAGTGACTACATCCTCATTTTAGCACTGTTTTTTATCAATGGATAATTTTCAATATATAAAATTTACCCTTTTTCAGTATGTCACCTCAGGGATTATGGACCTTAAATGGTGTCTGGGAGGGTGCACCTGACCAATCTAACTGCCTTCCATGATGAGGTGACGGGCTATGTGGATAGGAGGACAGAAGTGGATGTTGTGTATCTTGACTTTAACAGTCTCCCACAGAATCCTTACACCAAACTGGTGACATACAGACTGGAAGACTAAATAATAAGGTGGGCGGGTGGATCATCAGGTCAGTTGTGGCCAATTATTAATGGCATGTCTCAGCTTGAAACTGTTCAATATCTTTATTAACGACCTGGATGTTGGGATAGAGTGTTTTTCCACTAAATTTGCAGATATTACCCAACCAGGGGAGTGTTTGATACACTGGAGGAGAAGGCTTTTCAGAAAGATGCAGACAGGTTGGAAATGGGATAGCAGAAACTTGCTGAAATTCAACAAAGGCAAAGCCCTGCTTCTGGGATGGAATAACCACACGCAACTATGCGGGCTGGAGGATGACTGTCTGAAAGCGTCTCTGCAGAAAAGGATCTGGGAGTCCTGGTGAACAACAAATTGAATCTGAGTCAGCAGCGAACCCTTGCAGCAATTAAAGCCTACCAAGTGTTGGGCTCAAATAGCTCGACTGTGGCCAGCAGGTCAAGGGCAGTAATTCTCCTCTTCTATTCAGCAACTGTGAGACTGTAATGCTGAATTAGTGCATCCAGTTTTGTGCTCCTCAATGCAAGAATGACATTCACGTATTGGAACAAGTCCAGTAAAGGGCTACCGAGATGATAAGGGTGCTGGACCCTAGAGAGTTAATCAGCTTGCCCTGTAGTATAAACCTGTGCTTCATCAACAGGATGTGTTTTTAGGCTCCCTTGGGAGTGATTCAGTCACTCAACCACAGGCTTATAGAGCCATTTTAAGTGCCCCAGGGTATCTGACATGGGTTGTCAGTCTGACACAGGACCTATGTCTAGACATGGTCCTGCGCAACTGGCTCCAGGCATCCCTGCTTGAGCACCGGAGTTGAACAAGATGACCTTCAGAGGTCTCTTCCAACTTCGACCATTCTGTGATTCCATGGGAGACCCATTCACTTCTGAAGCTTCAAGGTAACTTAATCCAAACACTATTTATTTCAATTTGCTGATGACTGCCTTGCTCCTTGACTGCTACCAACGCCATTTGCCTGCTCCTTTATCAAGCAGCACAGCTTAAATGCTGGAACATTTCCAAGAGCTCTGTTTGTACAGCAAATACCTTCACCTACCAACCTGAGCAGTTGTAATAGCACTGGCACACTGGTACAGTAGTGGAAACAAAAGAATAAATTGCTCAGTCTCTGCCAGTATCAGTAATAAGAAAAATAAGACTATTACATGCGGGGTAAGTTGGGACTTCACTACTCCAATATGAAGCCATCAAGGACGTACTTTATTTACCTTCTATCTCTTTTATACATTTGTACCGGGCGCCGGGAACGTACAGAGGGATTGGTTTGCATCCCCCAACATGGGGCAGGCATGGTGTTAGACACACAGCTATTGGTCCATGTATCAGCACTCCTCCTTGGTCCTTGCTCTTCCTGGTAGTGTACTGGTCACGTGACCGGAAGCATACCCGGGTGACTTCCGGTGTCTGACTGGAAGCAGATGATGTTGTCTCTGGTTCCTGCCCCTCGAGATGACCTCTAATACATGGCTGCGTGGTTAACCCACAAGGCTATCAAGTAGCTGGTTCATTACATGCCATCGACCTCCCCCAACAATTACAGATGTGTTATGCTATACTGCAGCACTAAATTCAGTTGCACCCTGGAGCTTTGGAAAGCTTTCTTTACCAGTGAACAGCAATATGTTATTTACATTAAATGGGAATTCTTTCTTGTGAATACAAGGAGTTTGAAACACACTATGACAGTTCACCGAAATCAGTAAAACTGGATACAACTGAACCCTTGTATCTACCTGGAAGCTTTTATGTGTAGAAATATTTATGCTTCTCAGGGTTGTGAGATTCAATTCCTTACAAATTCTGTAGAGGTGACACTGTTAACAAGGTGATGATCATTTAAATTTTTAATGTATGATATTAATATGAAAACGCTTATCTTATCCTTGTTATGGAGACAACTGCTTTCAGAGTTCCTGTTCACGAGCATCCTGTTCAAAGAGGTATAAACAAATATGACTGAAGATCTTCACAAGTTTATTAATATCTGCAGTGAAATGGATAATCTTGTCAGATATATAATAATTCTGGACTAAATTCAATTATTCACGCACTGTCATTGAGTGTCGCTGGAGATCCCCCAAAGTATTTTGAAGTGAGGTCTTAGCTCCCCCTTACCTTGGGTGTCCCAGCCTGTGCTACACCACAGCAGCACAGCAGCTATGTCTGTGCCCAGTCTCGGATTGTGGCCCTGACCTGGATTTGTTGGCTTAGGCAGCCAGAAGAAGAAAGCACCCAGGCTCTAACAGCCTAATGCAAATGAATTAGGACCATAGGCATTATATACACATCTTCATGTGGACCTGAACACCACCCTAACAAGCACTATTCCACCAAGGGCAATAATACTGCCATCAAGTAGTTTCCAACTCAGTGTCAAGTTCACTTTGTTCAAAACAGACCAAGCAATAAAACACATCTTTTGAAGTAAGTAAGTTCAGCATCGTTAAGAGATGGGACAAAACCACTTTTTCAGAACAAGAAAGGTCCTGTTAATCACCTGCACAAGTTTGAGATGAAATCAACCTCCTTAGGAAAACGCACTTTAAACAGGCTTAATCTAAAGGTGCTCTTCCTCTTTTATTTGAATAATGAATTTCTGAAATTTGTCTTCAATGATGTTTACTTGCTATTTCAAATCATTTTGACCAAAATATTACTGCTTGTTTATGATCAAATTCTTTGATCATCTTAAAATTTTTTATAGGCATATAATTGTACAAATATTTTGTATTGATAGTGAGCAAAGAACTAATCTTCCATTAACATTTTTCATCATTCTTGATTTTTTTAACTAATTAAACTCATTCACAGAATTTCCACTGAGTTGTGAAATCGCTTCTGAAGCTTACTGAGTTCAGACAGTTAATATTATATTTGAAATATTCGAAAACATTTCCTCCTTTGAAATTTTGTATTTGAGTGCTTACTCCTTTATAATTTCCAGTGAGCTCTACAGAAAACATTTCTGAAAGACAAAGATCTTTATTCACACTACAAAATTCTTCTGCCATACTGAACAACTACTTGTATAATGGGAGTGAGAAATCCTTAATTATGAGAGCTATAGCCAAAAAGTGTCTGTTTTTCTCCACTGATTGAAAAAAAGGAACCCACAACTAACTCAGCTGCAGCATTGTATAAGGTATCTACATATCTAAACGTGTTTTAGAACAATCAGCGCACCTTTCACATGTCAACTTTCACTTACATAGGGAACTTTAGAAATGACTGATATTGCAAGCAAGTTGTAGTTGCTAAGCATACAAAGAGCTTTGAAAATACACATTTAAAGTTTACAGTACTCTGCAGAATCTGTCAGTTACACATTACATTGTTGTAGATCCATTACCATGAATGATAAATGACCTTTCTTTCAAAATTCAATATCTGCAAAAGCAAAGAGCTCATATAGATATCATTGTGTGAAAATGACACAACACTGCATTATTTCTAGTGGCTTAAAGCTAATCAGAATATATTTCTAATAACCTAACAATTTTCATGTTTTTAACCCTTCATTACTACTCACCTGATTTTTATTATGTACTAACTTTATTAGAAAAGGAATAAGTACCAATATATATTGGTAAAGTATTTTGGACAGCGCCTAAAATATAACTCCTAGTCATTTACTGACAATAATATAATCCTATTTCCACTGTCTAATACACAATTAACAGTATGAAATTTTAAAAGTATGGTTTCAAAAAGTATTTACCAAGGAGCCCGACAACAATTCTCATACCCTAGTTAAGGATATGTGAGTAGGTAACCTCTGTACAATGTCACAGACAGTCCTCTTCGTATGTTTTCAGAAACAATTTTTAAATTCTGTTTCCTGTGTAATACAATTCACGAGAGAAGAAGAATCACGGAGAGAAATGCAGGAAGAAGAGCCTTGAAACTTCTCTTAAACTTCTTGTATCTCTTTCTCAGTAGGTCAGGATTTGCCTTTTAGTGGAGAAGTCTGTAAGACCTGTTCAGAAAGCCTTTTAATTCCGGACTCCTTGCCCCTGGCATATAATTACATCAAAGTAATTCCAAAGTTACAACCAAATAACTGGACCCAGTGAAACAGTTTTACCCCCAACCATTATTTTACTTTCCCACTGTAGAAAAATAAAAGAAACATTCTTCCTCACCAGAAAAAGAGTTTGGGATTAATGTAGAAATATCTACACACACACACAAATCAATTAATTTCCCCAGATTTTATAGTAAAGGAGAAATGTAATCTAGATAATTATAAACTTACATGCAGTATACATTAGCTTTTGCATATTTATATTTACTTATCTATGGCTAAAAGTCTGATGATCTCTGTCAGGACCTTCACCATTCTTATCCATTAGCCATAAAAACATTCCTGCATAATGGAATTTATTAGTCCCTGCATTTATCCTGTTTCTTTTGTTTTCCAGCTCTAAACCAGCTTCACTATCTAAACCCAAAAATTCAAAGAAGAATATGTTAAATTTTGAAAGGCCATGTAAGGGCAAAACCAGTCAAACAAACCAAGCTGCCTAATCATTGAAACACATGTGTAGAATCACAGAATCATCAAGGTTGGAAGATATCTTCAAGATCGTTCAGTCCAACCCCTACCTACATCACCACTAACCCACATCACCCAGCACCACATCCAGACGTCTCTTGTACACCTCCAGAGATGGTGACTCCACCACCTCCCTGGGCAAACTATTCCAACACCCAATCACCCTGACAGGGAAGAAATTTTTCCTGATGTCCAATCTGAATCTCCCCTGCTGCAATTTAAAGCTGTTTCCTCTTGTCCTTTCACTATGGGCACAGCAGAAGAGACCGAGCCCCGCCTCACCCCAACCTCCTCTCAGGGAGTTGTAGAGAGCGATGAGGTCCCCCCTGAGCCTCCTCTTCTCCAGACTGAACACCCCCAGCTCCCTCAGCCATTCCCCATCAGCCCTGTGCTCCAGGCTCTTCACCAGCTTCGTTGCCCTTCTCTGGACACGCTCCAGCCCCTCAATGTCTTTTTTGTAGTGAGGCTTCTCAAATTGTGCTACTGAAAAAAAATTGTTCAGCATTGGCCAGATTGGAAAGTAAATTAGTAAACTTTTCTCCTTTAGAAATGATATACTTTTAAAATTAATTCTTTTTGCACAAAGGCACACTGAAATATAATATACAGTTCTCCACTGATGCAGAATGCAAATCTCATATTACCTCGTACAGGACTCCAGCTCAGTCCCAACTGCTGCTGGCCCTCGGGTCACTCCCATGTGAGCTCCAAGTGTTCTGTGCCTTTCAGGATCTTTGCATTCCTAAAATGTATTACTTCTAGTAGGAGAAATAGCTACTAGCTAGTGTTTTCCTCTAGTGTCTGAAATACTCTTGTGCTGATGTTCTAGAATCACCCATGCAACTAGTCAAAATTAATCTTTAGTGTAGCGCAGAATCATCTCCAACGGAGCTGCCTGAAAATTAAACTTGATTTCTCTCTCCGTGAATACCACAATGTGATCACCACGAATCCTGCTATGTAATGCCGTTGTTCAATAATTTATCAAAGTCTCTGAGCTTTGTATAAGTTGACAAATTGAATATGCAAGTACTGCTTAAGTGTTGAATAAACATGAGCTGAATTATTTTTCTAAATGAGCAAAAATGTGATGCAAAAGGGTGGTCCAGAGCAGATTAGATTTTTTTCAGTAATTCTAATGACAGCAGCACTATATTTGGTATTAGTTTATTTAGCAAGTAAGACAAAATTATGTGAAACATACCTACATTTATCCTAGATTTGTTTCATTCTACAACTCCTAATTTAACCTGGCTAAGTGGATGAAACACTTGGCTAATGAATTGCCAAGTTTCTGGCTGTTGAAACCTGGGACAAGTCCCCCAAGCACGGGGACAGAAATCCTTGCCTATACATTTACACCTTGTGTGTGCATAAATGAGCTCCAAAGGACAACACAACCACACACCAGAATGGTTCTTTCTGGCTTTTCCTCACTATAAGGTAACACCTTGCATCTGAGCAGCTGAGACGCTGTGGATGGGTGCTTGATTCAGATGTTATTAGCAATCACTTCAAAAGTTATTTGCATATATTAACTCCAAGCCACCGTCTAACTTGGGTACAAATAAACTCTTGGTATTACAGTCTCCTGTAGTAGGGAGTTGCAGAACTCGATTAACTGCTACATGAAAAACCACCTCCTTTATTGAATCCATGCCCTCATAGTTTCAACAGTTCTTCTAACCACTCTGTTCCTCACTGCCCTCTCCACGTCACGAGTGATCTTACAGCACGTTCTCTCCTCTGAATGAAAAAGCCCCGGTTTGCTTATCACTCCCTATGTAGCAACTAGCAATGCCTTTAATCATTGCTGCTCCCCTTTTTCAAGCTTTCCTATTTCAGCTATTTATTGGGGTTTTTTTCCTTTTTTTTTTTTAATGGAAGGACAAGTTGGGAGAAAATGGTGAATTTATACAGTAATTCAGCAATGTTGTCTCTCTTAGCCTCTGTTGTTTTCCTGATAATGATACTGGATTTGCTTTTTGGCTATTTCAGATTTCTGAACTGACACTTTGTAAACTCCAGATCTCACTTCAGACTGTTGCCGAACAGCTCAGAGTGGAATAAATTCCAGTATTTCATGTGTGATTAGTCAGGATTCCCCCCACACTTACAATTTCTTGTTTATCTACACCGCGGTTTTATTGCCCACATAATCTTCCAAGATCCTTCTGCAATTGCTCCTTAATTTTCTTATTCTGAATAATTCCATGACAGCTGTACGTTTTGTCATCTCAGTGCTTCTCCTTACCCAGGACTTCTAGAGCACGAAGAAAACCAGGGCCTAACAATTTTTTTGATAACTCTTTGGCTGACCTTTCCAAGCAGCATTCACTCTTATCACCTACTTCTTATATTTTAACTACTCATCTAAATAAAGATATCTTGCTGCTCAGGTTCCTTGATGATCCCGTGATAAAGCTTTTATAAGGGACTTCGTGTAATCCAAACCACCAGATCACTCCTTGCTGTATGTTTGTTGGGGCTCTCAGGAACCCCAACAAATGTGTGAGACAGGACATCCCCTAATCAGAGCCACAACGACTCTTCCCAAGAATATAACACTCAGGTACCCACTAAAACTTGTATTTATTATAGTTTTTGTCACCTTGTGCCTTACAGATGTCCCCTTCAGATCTCTACTAGAATCCTTTTTAAAAAATATGGTTATTTGCTATTTTCTAGCCCCTGCAGCCAATGTGTTTTTAAACAAGCAGCTCAATACAGCTGTTTGTAGGTGTGCTGCCTCATGCCTGAGTCCCTCTGATGAGATGGGGTATCACCTGTTCCTGCAGTCTATTACTGTTCATATTGTCCATTTTGCTCCATGGCCTCTTGGACTCCCACCTTAATTTAAGACAGATGCAAAGTCTGGGGATGGGAACCTCCTCATGATCTCCCATGGTAAACACAAGTGCAAATAATCCCTATAGACCTTTTTTTCCTATGGTTTTGTATTTCCCAGCTCATTTTATACTGAGATCAGACTCTGGCATCTCCTTCTGGTATGGCTGAAGAAAGATTTCTGATTTCTGTTATTTGTCGAAATACAATCACATGGCTAACACTGCAGCTCTTCATTGGCATGCCTGTTATAAAAGACGTTATGAAGGAGTTTAAGAAAAAAACATAATTATGTGGTTTCCAAATATGTAGCAGAAAACACAGAACAATATTTGACAAGATTTTATTTTTTCTGAATACTTATGTGTGCTTTTACTCAATGAGTACCATGCATGGATCTGCAATCACAGGTCAGAGAGAACACTGGAAAAAAATCACGTACAAAGGTTTCTTAGAATATCCCGGTCTTCCGCAGGGCCAAGCTTTTTTCAGTAATGATCAATGATAGGACAAGGGGCAATGGTTGCAAACTGGAGCATAGGAGGTTCCATGTGAATATCAGGAGAAACTTTTTCACTGTGAGAGTGACAGAGCACTGGAACAGGCTGCCCAGAGAGGTTGGGGAGTCTCCTTGGCTGGAGACATTCAAACCCCGACTGGATGCGTTCCTGTGTGATGTACTCTAGGTGACCCTGCTCTGGCAGGGGGGTTGCACTAGATGATCTTTCGAGGTCCCTTCCAACCCCTAGGATTCTGTGATTCTGTGATTTTTTGGGGTAAAAAATGAGCCGGTATGTATGGTTTTCAAGCATAGCCACTGAAGTGACAGGGAATTAAAGTTTCACTTGAAAGTGAAGGCTACTCCCCAGCACTCTCCCCCATCTCTCCCCAGCGACCCCCGCACGCCCAGCTCCCCTCAGCGCTCCCGCCC
>VZRW01013737.1:0-27859 GCA_013398125.1 Aegotheles bennettii | reverse complement strand
GATTCTGTGATTCTGTGGTTGTATAAGCATAGTCACAAAATAATCCTATGGGAGAGGATACAGTTTTGCTGGTGTCCTTTTGAAGTATACAACAAGATATATACAGGATAGAATCTGAGAATATATGATGATATATGTTTTAAGATACAACTGTGAAAACAGAGGAATAGTTATGATGTTCAAGCTTTTTATTAATCTTCATTCATTTGCAACTGGTCTGCCATGGAAATAAAAAAAGAATGGGGGTAAAAGTGAGCTGCAGCCAGTTGAGGGAGTACCTCAAAACAGATGTATCTATTATTAGAGAGATGGCATTTGTTTCTTGTTCACCTTTTCATGCTGTGGGTCCTGTGCAGTCAATTTTCTGTTACAACACATAGACACAGCCCATCCCCCACTCCCCCAATGTAAAGAACTGATTCTAAGAGCTCTTCATAGAACAATAGAATGCACTGAGTTGCAAGGGACCCATCAGGATCATTGAGTCAAACTCCTGTCCTTGTGTAGGGCACCCCAAAAATCACACCCATGTGGCTCAGAGTGTTGTCCAAATGCTTCAGGTAGGCTTGGTGCTGTGACCACTGCCCTGGGGAGCCTGTTCCAGTGCTCAACCATCCTCTGGGTGAAAACCCTTTTCCTGATATCTCACCTAAACCCCCCCTGATTCAGCTCCCTCATGTTACCCCGAGTCCTGTCATTGGTCACAGGAGTGAAGAGATCGGTACCTGTCCCTTCTCTTCCCCTCGCGAGGAAGCCGTAGACTGCAATGAGGTCACCCCTCAGCCTCCTNCATAGACTGCAATGAGGTCACCTTTCAGCCTCCTATTCTCCAAGCTGAACAATCCAAGTGACCTCAGCAACTCCTCATGAGACATCCCTTCCAGACCCTTCACCATCCTTGTGGCCGTTCTTTGGATGCTCTCTGGTAGTCTGATGTCTTTTTGTATACTATGGTGCTGAAAACTGCATGCAGTACTAAAGGTGAGGATATCCAGTGCAGGGTAGAGTGGGACAATCACCTCCCTCAACCAGCTGCCAACACTATGTTTGATGCACCCCAGAACACAGTTGGCCCTCCTGGCTGCCAGGGCACACTGCTGGCCCATGTTCAGTTTGCCATCCACCAGGTCCCCCAGGTTCCTCTCAGCCATGCTGCTCTCCAGCCACTCGTTCCCTAGTCTGTATGTACAACCAGGGTTGCCCCGTCCCAGGTGCAGAATCCAGCACTTGCCCTTGTTAAACTTCATGTGGTTGGTGATTGTCCATCTCTCCAGCTTGTCAAGGTGTCTCTGCAGGGCCTGTCTGCTCTCGAGGAAGTCAACATCTCCTCCCAATTTAGTATCATCCGCAAACTTGCTTAGAATTCCTTCAAGTCCTTTGTCCAAGTCATTGATGAAGATGTTGAATAAGACTGGGCCTAGGATGGAGCCCTGTAGAACCCCACTAGTGACCGGCTGCCAGCCTGATGTTACCCCATTCACCATCGCTCTTTGTGCCTGTGACCTGTGAGCCAGTTGCTCACCCATCATGTAACCTGGTTGTCCAGCTGTATGCTGGACATTTTGTCCAGAAGGATCCTGTGAGAGACAGTACCAAAAGATTCATGTGTTTTGTCAAGTACTAGAAGTATGATGATAGAATTTGTAAAAATGACCAATACAAATAATTAAAAAATATTTTCAATTAGGAAAAAATAATCAAGGATAAGTGAGAATATTTTTATTCTCTGTCAGGAAATCAGCTCTTTTTCCATCCCAAACTGATTAGATTTATTTAATTTTGAGTTATAGACTATTACACTGAGGCCTGCTGAAATCCTGCTGGATGAAGTTTCTGATATTATTTTTTTAATGTTACTTTTTATGTGCTAAAAGCCACCTAAAATCACTTTGTTTTGATAAAGAAAATGATTTCTAATAGTGGATTCATCTGTCTTTCTGCTCCTGAATTTGGTTGTGTAGAACGCTTTCAGAAGGAGTTAAATTATTCTGAAAGCTTTTTACTAGATTGATCCAGCCACTTTTATGGCCAAGGAAAAATACAAAACACAATTTTTAAGTCTATACCTTATGTAACTACTGGCTCCTCTTGGGTATCTTTCATCAAAGCACAAAGATTTCAAAGCATTTTAAAGTCAATGTAATTCCTTCAATACATTCAACTTTGTCACTGTTACTAACTGGTGGGGCCAACCTGGGAAAGGAATTTGCTAGCACCTCATCCCTTGGCAATTATTATAATACAAACAGACAGGAAGACAAGTTTACTAGACTTATTTTTATGCTGCTGGACTCTAGCAAAAGTACCTGAGTAGCATAAATGACACAAGGAAATACTGGAGAGAAGCTTAATGTTTGTTCTTGGCCTCACACTTAAGACAAAGGTAAGGATAGGCCCCTCTCGTTATACATTAATGTTTCCTTTGATGGAAAAGTGGCTGGTGGGATAATTCCTGTATCATTTATTGATATGCTTAGTTACTTACAGATGCTGGGCAGGGCTAACAGAAGCAGTTACAGTTTCACAGTGTTGCAGTGAAAGCTGAGATCGAGAGAAAGGAAGTACCAAAGCCCTTTGTAGGGAAGAACCTAGAAGCAGTTTGGTCTTGGAGACATGGCTAAGGAAGCAGTAGTTGTTCAGAAAGGACTCGGGATGATTTTCTACTAAGGCAAGTATGTGCAGAGGGACTGCAGATCATTCCATGTGAGGACAGAGGACCTCACGAGCAGTGGAAAGTTAGATTCTGTATACTCAACTGTCCTTGGAGTTACGTGGAATCTCAGAAAGTATAGGTGTACCTTTTGGTGTAACACTGTCTGTGTAATGATTGTTTCGTAATGGTAATTCTGAGTAGGAAGCTCTGATTGGATTTCCTTTGCATATCACCCACCTGGGAGAGGTGCTCCTCATTATAAATGTGGTTGAGCAGGAGAGTGCTGGCAGCCAGCTGAAAGAGCAACTTGTGTGTTTAAGCCTAAGGGAACTGAAATCTCAGTCTTTCTGTTGATGATCTAGGAGAGCAACAGCAGCAAAACAGCTTGCCATCTTGGCAGTGAGAGAACTTGACACATGAGTTGAACAGCTCCTACTGTAGGAAGAACAGTTTAAAGGTTCTTAGGCATCAATATTGTACTTGACTCAATGCTTTCAGTGTTTTTTAGCAGTAATCGGTTGTGTCATTTGTATGTAAAGGATTCCTAGTGTGGGAGTCAGTAGTTCTCTCAGGGCTTAGAACCAGGGGGAGGAGAAAGCTGTTTTTCCTTAAATCTTAGTATAGGTTATTTACCATGAGTGTATCCAAAGGTATATTTTAAGTCACATTTATTGAAGTATTTTCATAGAAGAATCTTTCAAGCTAGCTGTAAGTGGCCTATTTTGTCCCAGGCCTTTTACTGGAAGAAAATGTAAGTGTTCTAAGTCCTCTGCAGTTATGGTGGGATTTCAAACGGAAGTTATCCGCCTGTGTGTGCAGATATGCTGGCTCTCATGCCTTGGTTTGTTCATTTGGGTTTGTGAGATAGAAGAACAATTGAAATATTATTTCTAACAGTTGTCTTCCAAATCTGGCATGCGTTTGAACAGAGTTGCCTCTCTGATGTCAAAGTAGCTGGAAGAGGCAAGAAGGGAAGTAAAAGAAAGTTAGTTGAAGACTGGCTGTCCAAGCACTTTTTAGTAAGAAGAAAGGGCAGCTTTGTGCCACAGTTGGGCAAGCATCAATACTGCAGAACTGCTAAATCTTACCAAGCATTTTAATGGTGTCCAGACCTCCCAAAGTTGTGAAAGCAATCTGGGAAAGCAATGAAGAATCCTTTTTATTAGACATCCAGTAGAATTTTCTTATTACTAGGCTCTTCCAATTTCTATGATTCCACTGTGGGAAATGTCAGCTTTTCTTAATGTTGCATTTAACCTTCACAGTCTCAAAACTATAAAAATGAAGATGATCAATATTTTTATTAACCTATTTTGACTACAGAACCTCAAGATTGAGTTAAGTTTAGGTATACGGTATAATGATGTATCCAGAAAGTTTTTCCTTACCTTAATCTCAGCACAGAAGCAAACAGTAAACTGTGTCATGCCTGGCAGTTTATTTTCAGTAGTAGAGGTCCTGCCAGATTAAGACAATCCTAAACATATAAATCAAAGGCACTTGCCTGCCTGTAGAAGTTGGAAAGAAGTGACCAAGTAGTTGATGCACATTAAATGAATATATGCTAATTCTACACAGGGGATGTAGAGATGGCTTTGCCTCATTGCACACAGCTAGGTTTTCTCTGGTGGCTGGCTTTTAGTTTATTTGCTAACCTAATTTTCTAATTCTCAAAAAATAATAGAAAGTAGGGAAAAAAACCTCACAAGTAGATGTTTTGGTGCTTGTACCTGTCACCAAAGCTTTTACACAACTAGACAAATTTGTTTTTTGTTACTGCTGTGAGTTTTTCTTTTCCCATTAGATGATGTGTTACACCTTGCTTAGATCTTGTTAGTTTGCAGTGTCAATGTTCAAGAACTTTGACAAGAACACTTTATTTCCTCAACCTATTATTTCCTTCTTATTTTTTAAAAACGGAAAGTTAGATGGTAAATTGGTGGTGAATGGTTCCTTGAATGAGCACTGAAGACCTGTCAACATATCAAATACAATTGAGTCTGTGAATACAGACACAACATAGGTGTAGAGGATGACCAGAGGGCTACCTGATTGGTGATTGACAGAGCAGCCCTCCTGGTCATCACATGCAGGTGCAAATTGTTTAATAATAATAAAGCTAATGGCCTAACAAGGGGGGTGGACCATAAAAGGCAGGGCTCGAGGCACTGGGGGACCTTCAGTGCCTGAGCACTGGGGGAAGGAGTAGGACGTGCTCTGCAAGTTCAACGTTGAGATACTACTCAACATACCATACCAGCAAGAACATCGAGCGCTGGGAAAGGAGGCTGGCTCTGTGCACCCAGCACTCTGGGGTAGCTTGCTGCCAGTTTGGGATTACATCGCCTAGCTTCGCCTGGATCCCAGACACATCCCCTTGCCTGGATCCCCAACAATAGGTACACTTCATAGCCTGTTTGTAGTAGCGTAGTGACAACTGAAAAGCATAGACAATATCCTGGAATATATTTATTGCACTTGTTGCAGTGTAGCTCTGCAGTTCATTAATGCATGTTGCAGACTCCTAATTTCAGTGATAGAGCTGATTCTAGACATCTGCCTGAATCTAATTCTGGTTTGCTTATTTGTGTTGCTTTTATTTTTTTCTTAGTGTCTCTATTCTTAATGGTGATTTTCTTCAATGTGAAAAAGCCTTCTTTATTCTACTACAGGAAAATATTAGGTTAAGCATCAATGAAAATTATGTGACTTTTTTTTTCTAAGTATGAATTAAAAAACCTAAGAACAAAGCAAAGAGAGGACTTAATAAAATTGCATATTTAATTGTAGTTTTTGCTTTGCTTTCTAAGCACATTTTCTACTTTGCATGTGTGTGTGAGCATATGCACCTCTGTGTCTGTATATATATGTCTGTATAAATCCAATATGTATATATAGAAAACAAAATATTTTTACTGATTGGAATATGCCTTTAGCCAAGTCATGATGGCTGTGGGATAGATAAAAATATAATCTGAGTAGATGATGTGTGCTACTGATAAGAACTCATAAGGGCTAAGTGTATGTGGTGTGTAGAATACCTGTTTAGGAAATAATTAGGACCTTTATCTGATAATATATTAGATTTGTATCTTTCAGTTCATCAAAGTGGGATAAAATTGTGCTTCATCTCTGTTAATACATTCTGGCATCCAGATCCCAAATTCCAGGGAAAAACAGAGAGGTCAGTAATATCTGTCTCAAATACAGCTATAGATAATTGGTTAATTCAACTGATTGAAAAAGGGGTTGCAGATTTTATTCCCCCATTATTATTATTGTTATTATTATGATGATGAAGAAAGTAGAGAGGAGTATACCTAATGTCAAAGACTTAAGGGCTTTTGAGCTATGTACATCAGAGTTACTTTTGAACAGTCTCATAAAATGCATCATTGCCATCCTCTCACATATTTGTCTCTTTCAGTGTGCAGATCATTAGGAAACTGTGAAGCAATCAAGTAATATAAGCCCAATGAAATGACCTATTCCATTCATAGGCTTATACAGGATAGTGTATGAAAATCTGGCTGTTAAGCAGAGCACTGCATAGTGAGTCATCTTCATGTGTAGAATACAAGGTGCTGAAAATTAGAGATGTCTCAGCTGACCATAGAAAAAAACAAACCTCATTTAGCTTTGCATTTTTTCATGCAAATGTAATAACAAAACCATCTGTAGCTTTAGGGCTAGATGTCACTGTGTGGAAAGAGACCAAAAGAGTAAAGAAATTCAGAAATATAGTCATCCATGCTATCCTCTACCTTTTTTGATTAGAGCTGTGTCTACTCCTCTACCTTGTAGACCTTTCCAGTCTACACCTGAATATTTAATTCAGTATTAATCTATATGCATTGAGAATATGGTGTCCCATGCTAAAAAGGACAAAGGGATGCTAAAAGAAGTGACTACTAAGTCATGTGTTCAGGTGAAAAGAGTGATTTTTTTTTTGCACTGTGAATAAGAAGCAATGTTTCCAAGAATGACAGGGTTATAATGGAGATGGATTGCTTTAGTTTAGGAGAGCAAAGTGATGTGCAATTAAGGTTCCTGAGACCAAGAACTAATTTAAGCATAAGAGAAGGAAATAAATCTTTCTGGTGTTTGTGTAGGTGAATATGTGACAGCAGAGCTAAAAACAAAGTAGTCACCTCAAAGACTTGACTGAAAATACAAATTCTCAATGGTAGGTGTTGTCCAAGGGAAGGCAAGACTTTCACTGTCTTATCCATAATCAACTAACCGTGGAAGAGTTAGAATGAAATAGATCATCTTTGAAAACAAATTTATCCTGAACAACTTTTCTGGCATGATGAATTCCCAACAATTATTTAAAACCATTTATTTTTTAATTCCGAAGAAGGGGCTTATTACAACTTATTTTCTTTGCTTGTATTGACTCCTCTCTCTAGAGGATCAAAAAGAAATCTGTGGAACATCAACAGTTCCACCTAATTTTCCAAACAGCCAGCCTAACCTCCCCTACAACTGAAGTCATTAAAACCCACCAAGTTATATGAAGGAATTATAAAGTTATAAGGCTAAAGATGATCTTAGCATATATGTAGTTTAGCAAAAGGAGGTAAAGATTATCAGAAGTGGGACACATGCTAGACAGTTTTACTTGTAACCCTGGACACCCTTTCAGCACCCGTCTGCTTATTGTTGGGGTAATTTTTGACTTACATTTACTGAACTACTGAAGAGCTTCAGAAAATCATCACTGGAGCAGTTTCTCATGCCAACACTTGTCCTTTTTTTCTGGTTCAAAGCATATTCTTTTTATTCTCTCAAGGATAATATACACCAGAAGTCATACCTAGCTTTTTAATTCTACCTTTTGCACTTAAACAGAGTTGTATTTGCTTAACGCTTTAAGTGGTCATTCAGTGTAACTGCTTACCTTGAGGACTCCGTATCACCATTTAGCTTTCCTGTTGTGGCTCCTTGCAGTTTTAACTAGTCATCTTGGTGTTGTGACCACTGTTGAAGCTGTATCTTTGACATGTTACTGAATTGCTAACAATTTTTATTTGCACACAAGTGCTGAGCACTCTCAAGTGAACAAATCTCAAGGTATGCATGAGAAACAATAATAGCAGCAGAGGAGAATTATTGCAGTAGAAACTAGCTATGTCTTAGTGTTTCTTGCAGAGGGGCTGCTATGGTCAGATTTTTCCTGAAATTTTAGGTTATGTAAAATTGAAATAACATGATATTACGGCAAATACAGTAATAAGACAATCTATTTTTATAATTTATGAACTTTAAAAAAGCAAAGTAGAATTTATCTGACTTTCTGTTCTCTAAGCATTTTATAAATTCTTACTAATCTACCTATTGAATCACTTCTAGACAAATGTGAGGGTAGTGGGAGGCAGTTTTGTAGATTCATCTGGAAATATGTGAGCTTTAGGCTGGGGTCAGGTAAAGGTTTATAACTTGCTATAATATTTTATGCCTGGGTTTGTCACTCTCCGTGTCTCCTCCCTACCAATTTCTTCATTTGCAGCATATATGTTTAAAAAAATTTCACTTTGTCACTACTGGATACAAGCAGCCTCTTAAATGGGAGAAGTTAGTCTGGGATTGGGGAATGGGCAAAGTCAGGGCTCGGAGCCATTTAGAAAAAGCTCAGTGAATAGGTAAAATGTGGTATGTAGATATCACTGAAACATCAGAGGAGAGATTAAGGCGTCTGGTTACTGAAAGGGATGGCAGGGTGATACAGACTTTTCTGTAGTTTTGGAGACGGAAGAGGAAATTACAGGAGAGCCTAGTCTGTAAAAGAGGTTGTAGCAATTTGCTTTGATTAAAAGAGGAGCTGGAGAATACTCTCTGCACAACTTTCATATAGTTAAATAGGATTTATATTATTCATCAATGATGGTGTTACAGTTAAACCACAAGGGTATTTTCTGTAGTTCTTGTCTCATCATTAGTAATTAGAATGATATTTGCCTGTCAATATAAGTCATCTCCTCATTAATTAGCACACTACTCCAATGTGATTTGTTCACTGAAGCTAAAGAAGCAGAACTACGTCTGTGACTCATCCAAAAATGCAGCTCTGCTCAGAAAGCAGGAGGTCTACACCAGTTTAATCTGTTAGCAGGAGAAACATGTTATTTCAGAAAGAAAAAGGTTTTAGTGACAAAGACTCCAATAATTCAGTGTAGTCTAATAAGAAATAAGAAGTGAGACTCTACTGATTTCAATGTCATTGGGAAACCCTTGAAAATCAGTTGAGTAGTTAGAAATCTTAACTTCAGGCATTAGGATTTTTTCTTTTTTTACCCATAATTGACTGTACTAACGACTTCCCAGTGGGACTGTTGTCCCAAATCTGGGTTCTTCACCCAGTGTGCAGTAAGTCAATCAACACACAGAGTTGACATATTTGTCTTTACTTCAATTCTGCAGAATTGGGTGCCAGGCATTGAACAGCACCAGCACACTTTTTTGGAGGCAAATAGGGTCTTAAACACAAAATAGTGACACAGGAAATACACAATTGGTCAATAATGATTCATTCACCACTCCTAACTATATATATGCATCTAGGTTCATGTTTAAAACATTTAAGGCGGTTGACTGGTTAGTATGCTCATTATTCACAAAAGGTGTGGTTTTTAGCATTAAAATTAGCTAAGGTAACTAGAGGTTGTATCTTCATCCTATCAGCTGCAATTAAGTTCTTACTCAGTTTTTCATCCTGTGATGGGTTCTGCTTCTAGACTACAGTTAACCATGAAATACGGTCTTGGGCATTCAGCCATGGGGACCCTCAATTCTTGTTGGTATAGTGATCACTGTGGTCACCCAGTTCATAAATCTTTAACTTCTGCTGACATCAGGAGTATCTATTTTAAGTGTGCATTATGTTAATATGCATATTCATATTAATGGGATATCATAGGCAGCAGAAAGGGCACTGGTCTGTTTGCTCTTCTGGTTTGAAACTTCCTTGACATACGGAAATTTCATTGTTGTGTGTCTTCAATTCAGTTTTATGGCAAGCTTATACTGCTTCCTTTAATGGAAACCGTTTGCAGCCAAATTCCTACCATGCTTTGAATTTTCTTCAGCATAAATAGTCATCTTCAGAGTGATGAAGAGTTAACTTTTTTTAAGAAATGAGGTTTTGTTCTGTCCTTACTGCTTTTTCTTCATATTTTAACTTTTCTTCTCCTTGGAAGGCTGCTTCTCTGAGAGTTGAGATGCACATTATTTGTTATATTGGTGCATATACTACTTTATATGTTATGTTATGTATATGTTATACTGTATATCTTGCTATGTTCTTTGCTGAAAGGGCTGAGAGTACAAAAACATAGTAATGAACCCTGAAGACAGCAGGGGGAATGACAGTGGAGATAGATAAAGAAATGTCAAAAACTGTACTTAAGCTATACACTTTTCAGTTTCTTAATTGTTGAGATCTTAGTTTCTTACCCTTTGGGAGCAAGTGCTTTATTTAACTTGTTATCCAATGCTCACAAAATGGCAACTGATTTAGTGTCTGACTGTGCAGCAGAGTCTGTGAGACCCATGTGCCAGACTAAAAGAAAAAGCAATGGGGGGAAGCAGAGTCTTTTTGATTGTCTGGCTGTGGGGTCTCAGTTTTGTATCTCACACCATGGTCTGTGCCCATGATACTATGTTTCTGCTTCTGCATAAGACAGATGTGACTTAAAAATTTGTAAGGAATAAGTATTTCAAAACGAAAAAGCTTTTTAGCAGCAATAATTAGCCCTTTTCTGTGCAAAATCTGGGGGGAGGGAGGGTGAGAGGAACCAACGATGCCCATCTGCCCCTACCCATTTTGTGGGTGTGTTAACTTCAGTTTATATCCTTTTTTTTAATATCTCTAAATGAAATTATATAACTGAAATCTGAAGTTCTGAATAATCAGAAAATTTCTGTGTTAGCTGTTGGGTCACAAAGCTATTGACCAGAAAGGAAATCAGTAATTGACGTTATCTGTGGTATTAAGGAGGACTCTGAAAAAGAGAGGACTGATGGGATGTTGACTTGAACATAGCAAGAGTGATAAGTTTTACCAGTCTTGTAGAAATATCTAACCCTTGCTTCTGTTCTTCCAATTAAAACAAGAGGAGAGGCATTTTTGCAAAGCAAATAGAAGAGGTAGTGCAGCATTTTGGGCAAAAAGGATCATTTTCCTTGAACTGTGGCCAGATTGCTCAGAGTGTACTAATGGAATTGGGTAAAAGTTAAAATAAAATTACTTGTGCTGCAAAAATGCAGATTTTTAAAAAGAAAACAGAAAATTAATTCCTACTGAATGAATTCAGTAAATTGTTCACCCTAAATGCTTTGTTCTATTTTAGTATTTATTTCTGACATAAAGTTACATGACTTCCAAATCCCATTATTTTACTTAAGAAATCTTTTTACAATTACTGAAAGCAAAACGAACCAGATTATCATAAAACATTTGCTTTTGACCTGCCAAAATCTTTAGACCCCAATGCTAAATGATTTCTACTTACTCAACTTTTCAAAATTGCTAATGAACTCCAAAAGCAGATCAATTGTGTTTGAAACCTCAAATTTTTAGATAAAGGAAGTAAAAGATACTGAAGTTGGTTAGTGATAAGGTTGTCTGTAGGAATTAATATCTTTTACTTGTCTTTGGGATTATTTAGCATTAAACCTTCAGTTTATATCCACATCTAGGGGGAGAAGGAAGAAGTGTGTTCTGAAGATGAACTAGGAAACTGAATAGTTAAAAATAAAAGCTCCTAAGGTGTTTCTTTGCTTTCTTAATTTTCATCCTGAAGGTAGAAAAGATAGTAAAGATTATAATACAAAAGTTAATATTCATAGAAAAATATCTAAAGCTAAACCAGAGCAATTTTATACAGTGTGTGAAACAGTTGCTAGTAGCAACTGCTGTAAAATACTTTCTGTTGTAACTCCCACTTTTCACACATCTATAGTTTTCCTTCACATTCCATCTTTAAAATAAAATTTTCTGAGGATTTTCCTTTCAATCGTTACCCAACCAAAAGAAAACGTGAGAAATATTATCCAGATTAGTTTTTTCTACTAAGCTGTTTTTGTTTTTTATAGAGACATGAGAAAATTATTTATGATTTGAACTAGATGTATCACTAATGGAATGTATTTGATTTTTCCAATATAAATCCTAGGTGTGGTAATTGCAAGCTTTGAATGGTCATATGAAAATTAAGATTAGATTCTTTTTTCTTGCTTGGTATCTTTTCATGGTATTGAGACAATTACCATATGACTCTTGTGAAAGCTTTTTCATCTTTAATCAGGTAAAGTATTAGTCTTAGATGTTTTAACGGATCTCTAAAGCTTTTGTAAGTATGCTGTCAGTATTTGGATTGTGTGAATAAATTAATCTTTAATTTTTCCCTGAGGGTGTTCTCTGGATAAGGAGAGTGGGCTATAAGGCATTCTGTTCCTGGAGTACAATATGGTTATTGTCAGTTTTGGGGTTCTGGGCCATTCTGTCAATGCCCAGCAAATGACTGTTGATCACTCTGTATCCTTGGCCTAATGCAGATTTTACTTTGTAAAATCATAATTAATAGAATTGGAAAGGACCTGAAGAAGTCAGTCACTCATCCCTTCTGAATCTGAACACAAAAGTTGTTACTTTATCTACCTAATATAAAAATGTAAGTTGAAAAATAAACAAATAAAAATTACAAATAGAGTGATACGAATTCCATATGAATTTTCTTAAAACTCAGTGAAAAGCCTTTAATGTTCTGTCTTCAGAAGTCAGGCAAGCTGGAATTGTTTTCCTTCATACATAATAGCTGTTTTTCCTTCTCCAGGATTAATACTGTTAGAGTATCTGGGTACTTCAGGTGTGTAACAAAGCAAGGATAAATTAGGACAAGTCAGACGAGAAGCTTTATTAACTATGTTCATAGTGGAAGAACATTGGGATGGCGTCTCCCCCTCTGCCCCTGTCCTCCCTCTGCCAAGCGGTTGCAGAGACCCCAGCTGTGGATTGTTTCAGAACAAAACAAAGTGAAGAAAACAATCATTTCCATCTTAACAAAGCCAGGTACCTATCCCTGGCAGGGATGGATTTAAGTAGCTTGCTAACTGCCACAGTTTAAAGAAAGAATCAAACAGTAAATGTGACAATGGAGGGAGATGGTTCTTGGTGGAGCCCATAGGAGTGGCACACCTGGTACCACACTAGCTCAGCAGTGGGGAGTTGGAAATGGTCACGGATTGTTAGTTTTCAGTCAAAATAAATGTTATTTTAGTAAAGTTAACTTCTTAGCCAGACCACTCTTTCCTTCAGTCTTTCTTCAGAGATGAGGTTTTCTAGGTCTCATTGTCCTCACTGGTGTCCTGGTTTGTGTTGGTGTATTTTGGGTTTGTGTTTTTGTTGTGGTTTTTTGTTTGTTTGTTCGTTGTTTTTTGTTATTGTTGTTGTGTTTGGGTTTTTTTATCCAGAGGACCATTTTATGGTCCATCACTGGGCTTGTATTTTTCTTTAAGTGAGATATGCAAAGTGAAATGCACTCCTCCAGCTTCCCTGAGAGCCCTGCAGAGAGTGAAAGTATTAACTGATGTCTTTTATAGGCTAAACACCACGTTGTATGTATTTGTGATGCTTATCTTTCTCTGTAAAAACATAACTCTTTACTTATGTTGAGCTTGTGATCCATTATAATATGTAAATTGTGTTCTGGAAAAATATTACCTAAATTGTAATTTTTCATCTTCTATTATAGAAAATATGCTGCACCCAATGGGGCAATAGTCTTTTAAGAATTCATCGGTTTATAATTATGCTAAACAATTAAGAGCTCCTATGACACTTCTGCTCTCAAGATTAGAGGCTCGCTTTCTGTTCATTTCCCTCTTCTTTTATCACTGGAAATTATGTTGTGTTTCTGTAGTGGTTCCCATCTCAGACCTCAAAACATTTTACAAGTGTCAACCAGGCAACCTTAGCACTGATTATTTTTCATAGAGATTTTAGGTCCTTAGGGGAAATGATTTCTTTATTTTGCATGCAAACAAGTCAAACAGTTTCCCACATTTTGTCTAGCATTTGTCAGTGACCTATGAAGTTTAGCATCGTTTTTATTCCCAGTGCAGCTAATGAGATTAGTCATAGAAAACAATCTTTCTTAGCTGAAAGGATCATAGCTCTGTAAGGGCTTGTCTAGCAGTTGAAATCCAACTAGAGAGGCTTGTGTGATTATTATCTGGGTACAGTTAATCATCACATCAATCAGTAATGTCTGGTCTTCCGAATCTGCCTTTTAAACATCTTGGATTAGCAAAGAAAATATGGGATTAGCAAATAAAAAAAACCCAACAACACAATCCCTCTCAGAAACTGTCTTGGAGGTTGGGGTTTTCTGGTTTTGTTTTTTTGGGGTTTTTTCTTGGTTTTTTTGTTTGTTTTGTTTGTTTCTGAGATGTGTGGAGGAGGTTTTGTTTCTATTGGTTCTTTTGGTTGTTTGTTTTGTTTTTTTCTTTTCCCTAAAGTTTCTTTTAGTTTCAAAACACAAGGGGCCACCATAATGTCACAACTAACATGCCAAATAAATTACATGGACTGGGCTTAATTAAATTAAATTAATTAAATTAAAAAGCCAAAATGTTGTTATTCTGTCAGAGAAAAAATTTCTTGTAATCTTTTTCCATTCTTGTTTACTATAATCTCTCCCTCTACCCCAAAAATATTTGGAATTTATAGCAGGTCTGTTGTGTCCTTAAATGGTATTTGTGTCATCAGACTTCCTTCACCAAAGATAGAATATTCAACTGCTGGAGTAGCACAAAAGGCAATAAATACTGAGCCTACATTAAGTTTTACTTTCTTTGTTGGCATTGTGTGTTACTTCTTGTCAAAGAAGATGCAAAAGACTTGACACATTGCAGAGGCCTAGCTGTGGGCTCTTCTGTAGTCAGTTGAGAACAGTCTATTTGATGGTGAGAGTGAAACCTTCTAGATGTCATCTTAGGAGTCATCACTGTATTTGTTCAAAAGCATTTTCTTATCAAGGTAACAGGACTTCATGCAATGAAAGGAACACTGAATTGACACAATAGATTACATTTTAATAATACTTGACCCAGAATGCACCAGAGAGATGTTTCTTGCTCAGTGGAGTATGGCACTCTGATCCTAATCTTTTCTCTAGTTTAGAAAGCATTGGCACTAACATGGCAGGACTGTAATTCAAACACTTAAAATGCAAGTTTTAGTGATATAAATCCAGCACAATAGAAGGGATAGCAAAAGCTTGCCTGTTCAGACTGCGTCTTTTTATTTCTAATCAAGTTTTCCCATGGCGTGAATTTTAACTTTCACAATTTTTTTTAACGTGATGTTTAATTCAGGCTTCAATCTTTTTTAATGTTGAATATTTATATTTACTATTGTTGTTTTATGCTATAAACCCTAAGCATACTGGTTTTGTTATGCTAGATCTTGTTCAAATAGCTAGGGAGGTTGCTGCCCTGCACTATTCACAGTCTACACAAATTTAGAAAAAAACGTTCAAGACTTGGCTGGAAAGAATATATTGTTCTCTGGTTCCTCAGTCCATGAGTACAGCAAAATATTTCTCATAGTTGCTCATTATTATTCAGTTGCAAGGGGACTAATCTATTGTTTGCTCAAATATTATCAGTTGAGTAGTGAAATGCTTAGGAATATTTGAAAATGTAAATATTATACATTTGAACTTTAATAATGCACTTTTACTTGCAGCTGATAATGCACAGATTAATTCTGAAAGATACCACTCTGTCTACAGTGTAATAGGAAAAAATACGTTTGTTTCTAGATAATTGCCTTTTTCATATACTACGTGCTGTGAAAAAATGACTCAAACAGGAAGCTATTGTTAAATCCTGGATAACAAATACCAGAAATTTTCTTTCCTTAGGAATTCTTTGGAAAGTCGCCAAAAGAATTTCCGGATTTCAGGAGGTGCCTCATTTTGTTGGCCTTCCATGTAAGGCAGTGTTGAAGCAAGATATAGCCATGTGGGTTATCTTTGTGCATTTGCAGTTGGGGCCTTACAACATTTTTTCAACTAATACCAAAAAATGTAAGAGCAGTAATACCACCTTCGTGTGTTAGCTTTCTCTTTAGGGATGATGCAAACTGTAACAATGAAGATATGCTTCCTGGTTGAACACCGCTTTTTTTTTCCAGTATTCTGAAATACTTAAAAATATGATCATTTAATCTAATAATATGCTTAAGTTTGTGATTTTAAAAAAGCACTGAAGGGGAAGTTACATCAGAGACTTCATTATAGACTCTTTGATAGTCTTTAACTGTTATCCATATGTACATAATTCAAACTTAAAAAAAAACAGCCAAGTGAAAAACAACTGAGATTTCATGTAGTTGTATATAGTGGCTATCAAATGCTTGATTTTTGCATTGTTATTTCAGTGAACGTATCACTTAATGTGCTATATCCATTTGTTCTTACCTCGTCTCCCTCAGTTACCTCTTCATGATATAAGAATCTTTTTTTTTTCAGGTTTAGGATAGGCTTTTTGAGGTACCGTGATCACAGCTGCATCAAGTATTGAGTAGCTACATCAAGTATTTGCTGAGTTTGAAAATAATTTCTGTTTTATTCCCTCTTCCTGTCTGAAGAATTTTATAGAGTTGATGTATTCATAGAACTTGCCACAATATTGTGTGCTGGGAGCTTTCACACAGTTTTTAGTAAGGAGTTATACAGCTTTCCCACAAATGTTTTTGTATGATTTCCTCAAATATGTGGAATTTACTATGTCAATTCCTACCTGAAAGGCAGGAGCAGAAAAAAATGCATTCACTGTGTAAACATATTTGCAGAAGTGTACTAAATACTGTGAAGACAGTTTCACTCTAAAGCTGGCTCCACACCAAACAGTTCTAGGCATTGATTTAAAAAATGAACATATTACTTAAATAATAAGTGGAAACTTATCGTGACATATTTGTACATGCAAGGATAGTTGACACATACAGCTGAGATCAAAGTATCTGATATGCTGAAAGAATCGGTGTTTGCTAAAATACCTTGAAATAAATTTTATTTTCTCCATATTTCCAGCAAACAAAGGTGACCTGCTAAGGTGGAGAAAATAACCAGGGGAGCAACTATTTCAGCCTTGATTCTAACAAATAGTGAGGATAGAGCTCAGAGTCTGAAAGCAGAAGGCCATTAGAATGCAAGTGTTCTGAAAACACCTTAGAACCATAATACTTCAAAAGGCCACTTGGGCCACTGAGTACCATCGCTCTGACTATGAGAAAAAGGAGGATTATAGCAGAAAAATCAGCAGTAATAAGAATTGAAAGGTATACTTTAGTCAACTTATAAAATAATTAGATAGAAGTCATCTTGTAAGGGATAAAGGCCTTGGGAAAGGTTCCTTAAAGAGGCAATATCAAAAGCACAGCACAAAATTATTTTGATGTAAAACACAGATAGGAAGTATATTGAGATAAAAATATAGCTTAATCAGAGCTTTCTAAAATCAGAAAGAACTGTATTGGAAATTGTAACATCACCATCTTGCTAAAGGCACATATAAAAGGGTGACACAAATATGTAGGGACAAAATTAAAAAGATGTAGAAAGTTCCAGTGACCAAAAAACATTAAAAGGCCATGAAAGTGTTCTGTTTGCCATATTAAGTGTTAAAGGAAGACAAAGTAAAACCATAAATCCATTGCTTAAGTAGGAGGAAGAGAAAATAATGGATAGCTGAAATGCAGTTAAAATGTTTCATTTTCTTCTGTGTTTCAGACCTTCTAAAAAAAGTTACTTATAACAATTTAACATAATTAAAATCAACAGTAGGATGAGAACATAGGCCAGAACAGGAAAAGCACAAATCACAGAACATTTATCCCAGCTCGGTGTATTTAATTCAGCTAGGTCTGATGAGGTTTACCTACAATCCCTCAGGAGCTAACTGAATCAATGGCTCAGAAACCAGTGGTGTTTATCTTTGAGAGCTCACAGAGGATGGGTAGGCCCCAGAGGGCTGAAAAAGGGCAAACAGTAATTAATCTTTCAAAAGAGGAAAAGCAAGCATGACTGATCTAACACTCTTTCTTTCCTAACTTTAGGAGATGAAAAGAGGCTAGAGCAAATGAACAAACAACTGTCTCTTAAGAACCTAGAGAACAAGAATAAGCCAATATGATTTTACAAAGAAAAAAATAACGTCAAACCAATGTGTCTTGCTTCTGTGTAGAAAAGCTTACTTAGTACATGTGATGCGGTGAGTTCTTTGGCAGACTTGCACATAATTTTCAAAAAAGAGAATTGTAAATAACGCAAGTGCAAGATGATTCTAAGATATTTATCCCTTATTGGTAACCCTGTTTACAATAATCATCACTAAATCTCTGTCTTTTCATTAAGAAACGGGAATTACAGTCCCAAAGGATGTAAAATTATATTGGTATAAATTTTCAGACATTATCTGAGATCAGTAAGATGAAAATGAATAAGAGCAAATATGAAAAGTTTATTTCTATTTCTACTTAAGAATAAAAAAACCAAACTGGATTCAAGACAGGAAAAACTGAATAGCTCAGTTGAAAACAGTATAATAGAAAATCATGTGGAACCTGATGTTGAATAGGAAATAATGGAGCAGAAACTGCATGACAAGTTAACAGGGTAAGACAAAAAAGCACCTCCAAAACAAAAAAGCATTTAGTTAAGGACTGCAAACACTTAACTTCATTCTCTTCATTGTCAGTGGAAAACCTCATGCAGAGTTTTCTGTTTAATTCCAGCCTTTGGACTTCAAGAAAATTTGGACAAACTCTATAAGAGGTTGGCAAAAGTAGGAATGTTAAACATGTTTTTTGTAGTGGATTGTTGAAATACCTGCATTTGAAGAGTTTAGCATAAAAAATGTTGGGATGACGTGATTCTCCTGTGTGTAAAAACCCTTTACAGAAATTGAAGTATTTAAATTTTTATTCAGGGAATCAACTGCCTTAGCCAAAGCGAGATTTAGTTAAGGCATGTGGAGGAAACTTCTAGTTTGGAGAAATCAGACAGAGAGGAGACTTTCTTGGTGCAAGAATGGCTAAGTACTGGACTAATCTGTGAATTCTCTGTGCTCGGAGGGAATATTAGAATGGGTAAAACAAGCACAGGATTGTCTGACTTTTTTGTTGAGGGAGGTAGGTGAGGTGAGTTATTTAAGGTACTTTCTAGTAATTTGTTTCTTTGTCTCTTGTTTCTACCTTATAAAAACAAGGTGGTAGGTAAAATTTAGTAATAACTCATTCTAAGGGTAATACATTTTCCTGAATTTTTATTCCTGTTCCCTGATGGTGTGAGTTAGTCCTTGAGTGCAGATAGCTGGAATTGGCATGGAGCAGGAACATGCTGTTGCTGAGAGCCTCTGCCATAAAGAGTTTTTCAGGTGTATTTCTTCTTTTTTTTCTTTTTTTCTTTTAAAAGAGCTGATGGTCAGCACTCCCTACTTTAATAGTACTTGCTAAGTGTATCCAGACAGAGCTGATGGAGATCTTAGATTTGACCTGTTCTGTAAAGGCACCTTCATAGCTTTCAGCCATGTTGTACCTCAGAAAGATCACAATAAAGGCTCTCCTGGTTTCAACTGGGATAAAGCAGCAGAAGAAAACCATATGCAATCTGCTTTAGGTTCAATTGCTTTTTGTAATAAAGCAACTTCCTGTTGTAATGACAATTCTGTTGGCCCCTGCAGCAACCATGGAGGCAGAATCTGAATGCCTTACCAAGGGAGAGAAACCTGTTTTTCCTGAAATTTGTGGAAGAGCACATTTTTCTAACTTTATTTTAGTTTTCTCTGCAGTCTTGCTTTGACATACTTCGATTTCTTTCTGTTCACAGAGTGGCAGTGGGAAACAGCAAGGATCATTATATGCAAAGTCAGAAACCAACATTTTGATGGTGGTTTTTGAGGATCTACATAGGTTCCCCCCAACCCCAAAAGCAAAGGTGCTGGATCTGAAAGTAAAAGTAGGGAAGGAGCTAGACACACTGAGTATGTAAGGAATGAGATAAAAATGAAAAAGGAGAGATCTCTTCTGGAGATGGAAAGAGTTTGCTACAAACCATTAAATCAGGAAGACAAAATCTGACCAAGACTTTAATCTAGGCAGCCAGGCAAATAGGTCATCACCACTGCTCACAGCCTAGTTTAGATACACCCTCTGTTTTGGTTTTATGAACGTGGATAGTAACATTTACCTCATCTCTCAGGGGAGGTGTAAAGATTAGTATGCTAAATAGAACATTGTGGATAAGAAGCTTTAGTAAAAGGAGTCTTTGCTAGATAATGGGAACCTGCCAGCACACTTTTGTAAGCTGTCAAATGTATCTGGTCTAGAGAGTAAAATTAGTAAATACAGAAAATGGAAATGACTTAGGTGTTTTTTCACACTACAGAAATTTGTTTACTGCAATCAAATATGTATATGTATACACACACAGGTATGTGTATGTATACATATGTGTGTATATATACACATCCACACACATTTTTTTGTATATATATATGTACAGACACATACAGAGGATGAGAGAGAAAAAGAGAAAACACATATGCAGTTTCCTGCAGGTAAAAATAAAGCATCCAGAAAGAGCTCAAGGCTTCAGTAAAGGACTACATTGGAAAGGTAGAAAATTTGACACAAAATTAAAATAAATCCAAGAAATGACAGAATAATTGCAAAGAAATATCAGGTTGTTAATTTTAATGAGCAAGGTGTAATAGAAATATTTATGGGCCACACGGGTGACACATGGGTACTGTAGTTTCCTAAACTCCCCACTCAGCGTTGGAAAGGAGGAGGTCAGGAAGCAACCAAGTTAGAATACCACAAATTACAGGGTAGGCTCTTGTCCCCCAAAATACCATGCCAGCAGAATAATGATATTATTTTGAATAAAATTTGAAAGATATGTATTTATAATAATGCTCCCTAAGTAAGGATCATTGAGGCAGAAGCAATGAAGAAATTGGAATAATGCTTTATGATTATGTTCATCTACATGATCGGCACAGCAGACAAACAAAGTTAAGGCCCAGGAGAATACACCTACTTTGACACTGCTGAGAAAGCACTAAGTCAGAACATCGTAAATGTGGAAAAGGGGGAAGAAAGTGCTTACTACTTTTCCTTTTTCTAATTGAGTTGAGACAAATGTCCTAATAGCAGAAGATATATTGCTATAAGTCATTTGGGTAGCTGTATGCAAGCCTTTATAAAAAAAAATCCTTATAGATTTTCTTTAAATTATCAGTTCAGTCATTGGTAAAGATCTGCCTGTATAAATAAAGCTATTATAGAGGCTTTTTGGAAAAGTTATGAAGAACAAGGAAGTTCATTTCATTTGGCCCTCATCCCAGTAATCCCTTTCTGAAAGGGTTACTTGAAACATGGCAAACTTTGTTTTAACAACAACCTTCATTCACATGATCGTTCAAGCACCCCTTTTCTTCTGTTCTCTCACAGGGACTTGTTTTGTCCTGCAATTAAATACTTCACCATCTGGCTACTTGAGTTCTTGTAATAAGTTTTGGCTGTGTTTAAGGCTGTGGTAACCTTTTCCTCTAGTCAGCCATAGATTGATGCTGGATAGTTGTGATATCATTCACATAGTGGGTGTCTGTCTTTCTCTGGTAAGTTTGTATTTAAATTGTTGCAGTAAGATAACTGATGTTTATTTTGTGCTTATGTTTATCAGTGTTCCAAGAGAAATATTTTTCCACTTGGCAGAGCATTTCTCAAGTAGTGCTATAGGTTTGACAGTTACAAAGAAGATTGGTAGTGAGATTGGCGGTCCCTGTGCAAGGAAGATGACCTCAGGAGGTTGAAACCCTATAGCTATTTTTAAAGTTTGCAGAAGCTTCTTTTGCACTAAGGAATATCTGCCTGAATGTTTCTTTAGATAGATTTCATAGCAGGAATAAACCTTAAGAGCTTTCAATAGACTGAGAGGGCTTTCTCTGTTGGACGACAGAATTCAAGACAGCTTTTGCTGGCAAACCCATTTTGAAGATTAGGATTTTTCATTTGCTTTGTCAAAATAAGGCTCTTACAACCTAAATGACCGTAGGAAATTTCCCCTTCCTATACTTTTGATCTCAGCCGAGATAGCACCCAGAAGAGCTTTTGTGTAAATGAGCAGGGGATCTAGATTATTAGCCAGTATTTCACATGTGTGACTGGCTGGGTGTATTTTATTTTTGTTCTTCACTTTAAGACCCATTGCTAGGTAACTTAACCAACATGATTAAAAAAAAGAAAAAGAATCAACTGTTTTCCTGCCTCTCTCCTGTAGCTGCTAACAGTAGCATAAATAACTCGGTCACTAGATGATGAGCAGGAAAGGTGTGATTTCAGATCCTGATTCCATTGACATCAATGGAGCCTTGCCATAGATTAGGGTGAGACACAATATCATTTGTGAAGAGAGGAACAATTCACTGTTTGCCTTCTAAAAAATAATAATGCTAGTCTTCTGAAAGTATTGTTTGTGTGAACTAGAGCAGGGAAAATTAAAAGCAGAGTAAAATCTGGTCCAGGCTGTGAATCACTTTTTTAGATAGCAGAAGTGTTGGATAAGTTTTTGAGCTGGTTATTCTTGATTTCTCTTGGTTCTGCTCCAGGCAGATGATTTCTACTTCATTCCTGAGGGATCGAGTTGGTCATTGAAAGGCATCTGAGATTGGCACTTGTACATTGTTTTATATTTTTAATTGTAGATGATGATCTGGGGTAGCCTTTGATACTGTCCAATCAATCAACTTGAAGTAAATTAAATTATGAAAAATTATAATTATCTCACCTTTTAAACAAAAGCAATCTCCACAAAGTAGAGAAATAAATACAGTGGAGCATAATTTATTTAGAGAGCCTGACTCTCTTACTGAGCTACCTTGAATGTTTCAAAAGTAGAAGCATAACTTGAAAGACAAAAAAAGTATGGAGAGCAATAAAATATTAAAAGAATTAACACTGAAGTAAAGTAGCTCACAGCCTGAATTAGAACTATTACTTCCTTCATAGCCTTTGGTTATTTTGGCCCTTGAATTCAAAGTGAAACTGATGATGCCAGCTTGATGCTACTCGAGTTCTGCTTTGCTATGTGGAAGAGGTGTCTCTATCTACTGTATAAATTTAGCATGCTTCAATAAGATATAAGCTGCCAGGCTTTTCTCTAATTTACTTTTGTTCTTCTTCAGAGAGTTCATGTTCATTGCATTTTAAGTTTTCTTGGTAATAGGGTGCTTCTGGCTTAAATTTGTGTGGCGTCTTCCATATCATTTTGTGCCAGTGGAATTCTGTATTCTTAGCTGATCAGTCAAGGTTGCAGCATCCTGACATTTCTGTCACAGAAAACCTGGACCAGAAAACTTTGTTCTTACATAATGCAAGTGCTTTAAGGAATTGATATTACCTGCATCTAATGATCATCTGCCATTGTGGATCATTAGAATTTAAATCTGTATTAGATTGCAATATATTTCTATTTTTTGGTTAACAAAGTGAACTATGTATGTATGTGTAGCATACTCTTAGTACTGGGGAAAAACTGTGCTGGCTCTTGGAGAAAGCAAGTAAGTAAGTGCTCCAATTATTTATTTCCTTTTTTGTGCACCACACACTTCCTTGTGAACACACACCCAGAAGATACGGTTGACTCATGGTTTTAGAATGACATAGGAACTCCTTAAATCTGTTTCCCGCTGAGCCACTTACGTGTTTTATGACCCTTGGCAAATCATACAGTTTTTCTCTATTTCTTTTTTTTAATTTATCTCCTATGATGGAAAGAGATGTTTAGCAGCGATGTCCAGGCAACTGTAATATGTTTCAACCTCAAGACTATGCCATCTGATTTTTCTCAAGCCAATACTGAAGCTAATCCCTTTCTTTTTGTTTTCTTCTGATTCCTTAAGTCACAACTGTGTAGTGTGCACATAAAATAAACTGATTTCTAATTTTAAACCATCATGGACAGTGGGCTTAACTCTATGCTGTCATACTTAGGACTAGGTCTGCATTTTCAAGATGCAAAATAAAAAGTTTGAGATAAGACCAACATAAAGAAGGGGAAAAAAATCAAATAGTGACTGCTGATCCAAACCTAATGGATATTTTCAGTCTCATGAATATATTCTTTGTAGCTCTTAAGTAGTACTTAATCAGTCATGAAGATTATAAATTGTAAAAATGAAATGCACTAATGTGCATTTTAAATTTTCATACCAACTTGAGTACTTGTGTGACCTTTACAAGATAAAATAACCTTTCTAGGTTTAGTGTGCACAATTTGATGCTCAGGCCAACATTCAGGTCTAGTGAGAGAGAAATCTATCAATCTGTTGGATGCAGTTAACTGGTAACTTGACATTTGTGTGCCACCTTATGCATTCAGATATTGATAGGTGAACTCTGTAGATGCATAGTCATGTCTATCACCGAGTTTCAAGCAGAGCATCTTGGGTTTTTTTCTGCAGATTAAATTTTGGCTCAGAGGAGACTTTAGAAGTAGACGCTGTTTTGATACTGCCCTGAACTTTCCTGTACTCAGTATGAAGGAAAATACCTGTGTTTTTAAACCAAAGGAATTGATCTAGAGTTCACTTGAAGGAGTTCTGCTGATGGAGAGGAGGTTTTCATTTTAAACATGAATCACGTGGTCTAGGTAACTAACCAACATCTGTGAATCATGCAAGTACTTGATATCTATGGTCAAATTTATGATCTTGCTGGGACTGTGGAAGCTTCTAGAACCAGGAAAGTGGCAGGTTAACAGTCATTCTGACTTTCACAGGAACAGTTTATTGACCTAATAGGACAGCGTCTGCAAAATCAGTCATAGTACTTACCTTTACATATTGTGATACATTACTGGTTTTCATTAGGCCTTGCTTACTCTCAATTTTACTTGTTCCTGTAACCTTCACTATATTTTTGCATAGCATTAAGCCTCCTGATAAAATTCTGTCAAGATTTTGTGTTGGATTTTCTTAGGAACAGTCATGCATGCAGTTCATTTATTAACTTCTTAGTTAAGATCATAACCAAACAATATATACATAGTCACGTCCAGTTTTTCTAACTGTGCACACAGAGGCAATAGCCGTGAGCCTGTCAGTTTATCTGGCATGCGTGCATTTATACGAATGTTAGTTTGTATTCTTTTAACATTTTATGTCCAATTACATGTTAGAATATGTATGCAATTAAAAATCTAAACAACAGTGAACCTTCTTAGTGTTGTGACAAAGAAATGCAGAGTATATCTTTGTTTTGTGTCACCTAAAGTTACAAATTTAGATAGGGACCAGTGCAGATGTCAGAGTATCATGGAAGTTAAAATCTAGTGATGATCAATGCAGCCTGGTTTGCAGTATTACTGAACTCTTGAGAGAGTAAAGTGCTATGTAAGTATTTCTAATTGCCAAGACTTCTGGTTTGATAAAAAATGCTGTGTGCTTTGAGGCATGGATAGTCTAATATTTGCCATGCTGGATGATGTTTTGTGGAGAAGGCTCTAGCAGTGCTGCATAACAGCGTATCTCTCATTGCTTAGGCACCGTACACTGAGCTGTATGCTTATCTCCTGCTTTTTCAGCTTCAGGTTTTCAGCACTGGAATATTTGAGGATTTTAAAACTGCATTTTATTAAAATGATGCGCAGATATAAATGTCTTTGACTTTCTGTACAGAATAATTTTTCATTCTCAGCACAGACCACTCTAAAAAGAGGAAGCAAGTCAAAATTTTGGCCCAAAATCTGGTTTAGTTGAGCCATACCAGATGTCAACAACTGTGGGTCATTAAAATTTACTTACCAATTTCAGGGCAACACAAGGAATAAATCTAAGGACTAATCTAATAAATCTAGCTGAAGAGACCATCTCCAAGGCAGGTAAGAAAACCTTATGCCAGACACCAACCACAATAGATGTGGGAACCCAGCCCGAGCCCTTATGGAAGGATGTGGGGGTGCAGGTCCCAGGCTGCGGGGAGTGCCACAGCCCCTCACTGGCAGCAGGGAGCACCTGTGGGCATGGCTGTGTGCAGGGTGAGCAGGGAGAGGGTCTGTTGGGTGAGTGACACGGCTGCAAGACAAAGTATACAGGCTGCAGGTCAAACTAAAAAGGCTTAGAAGTATTAGGGAGGCTGAAATGGAGAGAGACTGGTGGGGTCAGGCTCTGCCTGTCCTGCAGCAGAAATGTGAGCAGCTCCCAGGCAGTGCCCAGGATCAAGGGGCCCCTGTATCCTGCCCTCATCAGGCAGGTTTGTGGCTGTGGCAGAAGGTGAGTGTCCTCCTTGCCTCCCCTGGTGCCCCTGAGAAATAGATATGAGGTCCTACTGAAAAAGGGCCAGTATAATGGGGATGCAGATGATAGTCAGCCTATGCCAGAGGGCTCACCACAGTCAGGGAGGCCTTCCAGGCATATAACATCTTCCACAAGAAAGAAGAGAAAAGTCATTGTTGTTGGTGACTCGCTTCTGAAGGGAACAGAGGGCCCGATGTGCTGGGTTGACCCTCATCAAAGGGAAGTCTGTGTCTTCCCGGTGCCCCAATCAGAGACATCACCAGGAAACTCCCCAGCCTGGTCAGGTCATCACCCCTTATTGATCTTCCAGACAGGTGGGGAGGAAGGGAGGAAGCTGTGTCCCGTAGTCTGAGAGGACTGAAGAGGAACTTGAAAGCCCTGGGATGGTTGGTGAAACAGTCTGGGGCGCAAGTGATCTTCTCTTCCCTCCTTCCACTTGTAGGTGATGACGTGGGGTGGGATAGGATCCAGCCCATAAACACCTGGCTCCAAAGCTGGTGCTGCAGGCAGGGCTTTGGGTTCTTTGATCATAGCTGATTTTATAAGACACCAGGCCTGATTGTAAAATGTGGGAAAGGCCAAACTACCAGGGGGAAAAGGGTTCTGGGGCAAGAGATAGCAACGCTCATTCATAGGGCTTTAAAGTAGATTTGATAGGGGAGGGGGTTGTAGCTGGGTTTGCACTGTGCGGGCAGTGTTTTAGTACTAATGAAGACCAGAAGGCTCTGATTCCCCCTAGGGCTNCTGATCCCCCTAGGGCTCAGTCAGTGTGCTCAGCTGGTTCCCTGCAATACCTGTGCACCAGTGCACCAGTGTGGGGAATGAACAGGAGGAGTTAGAGGTCTGTGTGCGGTCAGGGGGCTGTGATCTGGTGGCCATTACTGACACACGGTGGGACAGCTCACATGACTGGAATGTGGTCATGGATGGCTGTGTCCTCTTTAGGAGAGACAGATCAACAAGGCGAGGTGGTGGAGTGGCTCTTTACGTGAGAGAGCAACTAGAATGTATTGCGTTCTGTCATGGGATGGATAGAATGGAGTTGAGAGTTTGTGGATGCAAATTAAGGGGTGGGCTAGCATGGGTGATACTGTTGTGGGTGTCTATTACAGGCCACCTGATCAGGATGAGGAAGTTGATGAGGCCTTCTACAGGCAACTGATAGCAGCCTTGCAATTACAGGCCCTGGTCCTCATGGGGGATTTTAACTACCCTGATATCTGCTGGAAGGCCCAGTCAGCCAGCCGTTCTCAGTCCAGAAGGTTCCTCCAATGCATTGCTGATAACTTCTTGATACAAACGGTGGATAAACCAACTAGGAGAGGAGCGCTGCTGGATCTTATACTCACTAACAGGGAGGGTCTAGTTGAAGCCGTCATAGTTGAAGGCAGCCTTGTCTGCAGTGACCATGAGATGGTGGAGTTCAGGATCTTGTGTGGTAGGAACAGAATATCTAGCAGGACCTTAACCCTGGACTTCATCAAGGCCAACTTTGGCCTCTTCAAGCACTTGCTAGGGAAGATCCCATGGAATAGGGTACTAGATGGTAAAGGGGCCCAGGATAGTTGGTCAACATTCAAGGACCACTTCCTCCAAGCTCAGGGTCTGAGCATCCCAATTCTTAGGAAATCAAGAAAGGGAGCCAGGAGGCCTGCATGGTTAAATAAGGAACTTCTGGGCAAACTTGAGAGGAAGAACATACAGGTCATGGAAGGAGAGGCTGACCACTTGGGAGGTATATAAGACTGTTGTCAGAGGATGTAGCGTGGCAACTAGGAAAACTAAGGCCACCTTGGAATTATATCTTGCAGGTGATGTCAAGGACAACAAGAAGGG
>VZRW01013736.1:213142-238673 GCA_013398125.1 Aegotheles bennettii | reverse complement strand
TTCTGTGATTCTGTGAACCAGGGAACAGAAATAAATAATGGAGTCCCTTATGAAAAGCCAACATTTATTTCCATGGCTCCACTTCCTAATATTTGTTACTCTTAATATACTGTTAATCCATGATACAGATCTTAAGCCTCAGTCAAAGATGGTTTTGACAAATATTTTTTAACAAAACCCAATACATTCTACAAGATATTTTTAACAGAGACATTAGTAAGTACATTCAATTCCTTTCTCATCCGCAAGAGAATCAAATCTACAGATCTTTCCTGGTCTGAATTAACTCTAAGAGTAAAGAACTTAATGTCAAGTTGAGTAATAATGGATTTAATGGTTCAGAGTGTAGCTGCTGCTTCAATTCATTAATATAATGAAATAGATTTTAGGAAATGTTTTTAGGAAACATTACAATATATTCGGCTGAAATTTTAGCAAGAAAATAACCAGTATTCATATATCAACTTGGGTTTAGCTTATGTGACAAATCTTTTAGATAAACCGCAAAAGCACAGTTTGAAACAGTTTAGAAACACATTAAGTTCATTTAATAGGAGATGTGAAACTACTGACACTTTGGACCTTTGAATACAACTCCTGGAACCCATCCCACTAATTAACCTCATTGCATTAGCAATATCAGAGACTTTTGGTGTAAGGTATTGATATGCTGAAATGCCCTGACACTGTTTTATGAAGCTGTCTGAGAGCACACTTGGGTTTGTCCACATTCAGTGTGTCATTTTCTTACCACTTTCCTCCATAGCCTTGTGTGTGCCAAGTTCACCAGCACAGTTTAGTTCAGTTTTCATGAAAAAATGGGCCAAACAGTTTTTTCCAATCTTGCACAATCTTAGTTTATGAGCAAGCATAGGGATAGGCTGCATGCTCCTGTTCCAGATTAGGTGAAGGTGGCCAGTCCACCTGTGCCTTAGCCAGTGATTTCCTTGGCAGGTGGTATGTCATGATTAATAGTAATCATCATGAGATTCCCCCTGAAGAGGGTAGTCATAGCACAAGCAACTCACCCTTACTCACAACTTACCCAGCTTTGCCCATCATGAGTCTCTCTGATTAATTATACTAGCTGTATTTGAGCTCCTCACATATCAGGGAGGAAAAATATCTCTTATCCCTCTTAATATTCAAGGACCTCTTGCCTCTTATTCCTTCATGCCCTTTCCACTTCTCTGGTTCCTGTCTTTTAAAGAATTCTGGATTGCTCAAACAAATTTTAGGAAATCTAAGGGTAGGGGGATATTGTTATGGAGATTTGTCTTTCTCTACAAGGAGAATGAATTTGTCAGTGGATTTGAGACAGAAAGGGAAAAACACAATTTTCCCATTCCTCCTCAGTGTCCATGTTCAGATAGATAAAGGATTCAACCCTATCAAGTCGTAAATAACATCACCTCCCTAACCCCCAAGAAACACAAACAGGCTCAGCATTTTGCAAAATACACAGAGGGTCAGCTTTCAGTTCAAAAAAGAAAGACTTAAAAAGAACAAAAAGGAATTTAATCAAAAAATTTGCACAAAAAGAGAGCCCTTTAGTGAAAAGATGAGACTGTTGCTATTGACAGGGGTGTGGAGAAAACCTGTCAGTTTTCTTGATATATCATTATGAAGAATAATCAAATTGCCATGGATAAAGCCAGAAGAGATCCAAGCCTCCCTTCAATCCATGAATGAAGTCCTGATGTAACATTTCCCCAGACTGGCACAGCCCAGTTCCCTCCTGGAGGAGCAGTGTCTAGTCAGCTTCCCCAGCATGAACCTTTGCTGGGGTAGGTTTTGGTTCTGGCCTGGAGCAGCATTAGGTATTTGCTCTGCAACCAGCTGATCCAAACAACTCAAAGTCAAATATCCCCTCATATGAGGAGGGTTGAATCCAGCCTAAATCAACAGAATTTCTCCCATGCCAGAAAACCTTTGGCTAGTTAGGACAGTTCTTAGAGAAGACCCAAAGAACTGGCCTTAGATTTCGTGGTTTCAATCCCATTTCAGAATTTAAACTGATAATCTTCCATCTTAATTTAAGAATAAACATAGTTGGATCAGATCTGCGGTGCCCTGGTATCTTTCCCCAAGGGAAACCCAGCAGTTCCAGCTCCTCAGGCTCATTCTCCAGGCATCCCTGGGGGCCATATATCTAACAGAGTTGTCTCTTGGGGCACCCTTTGGCTACCAGTGCTGCTCTGATGAGCCCCAGCTACAACACCAGCTTCTCAGGGGCCCTGACAACCAGTCAGATTTGGGGCAGATTTGGCATTGCATGAAGAAAAGGTTGAACTGGTTTTCAACATGACAGCCAGGACACAAAGATGGATCGGGGCCAAATTCCCCTCATGCTGAGCTGAGTGCAGCAAACCCTTGGATCTTGATAAGCTCAATAACTTTATTCTTTTTTCTTTCAAATTAACCTGCCCTCTCTTGTTTCACTCTTCTTTCATGTTCCAAAATCAGATTTCTTTTTTGTTTGTCTATCTGCCTCTGTTTCTTTTTTTTTTATGATTTTATTTTTATTCCCAGTAATGGACTTATTAATGTTACTTTCATTGTTTATGGCATTCCTGACATTGCTTTACTGACTCATATTTTACCATAAACTATAGCTTCTTTTTCTATTCATGCTGTATTTTTCATCCAAACGCAATCCCTTCTGAGAACAGCACGTTCCTCTGAAATCCCTTAAATGATTTAACAAATCATTCTTTGAAGATTGTTGTTTGGCTTTGACATGATAAATCACCAGTTTGTGTTAAATAGACTTGGTTTTAAGTTGAGATTCAGCTTCCCTAGTAAAGGCAGGAATGCACTGTCTTCTTTCTTACCACTATTATCTTATACTATTTAAGATTATAATGATATGTGCTTTCTCTCCCTTTGCTATTCTGAAGCACCAAGGTTTTGGCCATGTGCCTTTCCTATGTGTGCTTGATTTTATTGGGTAAGATCGAGAGAAACATAACCTTGGATGAGATTGCTGTGAAAAAAACAAAACAACCTTCCCCAAAAGCCCACAAAAGAAAATCCTTATGCTTTTATTGTTCATTGAGGATTTATTGTCAAATTCCATTTCAGCAATTCCAGACATCATGATTAAAAAGTAGATATGGGCTCAGAAAAGTGTCCCATTGTTATTTTGAGTCAATTGCTAACTCAAAATATTCTCTGATAAGAACACCAAGAGGACTGAAGGAATGGTGCTGGGATCTCTGTTACTGCATCATGGCTCTGAGAGAAGCATTCCTGCACATCAGATGAATCTCACCCTACCAGCCCAGAGAGTAAGAGGGGATCATTTCCTAGCAGGCTGAGCAAAAGGGTCAATGAATTAATGAATAATCAATGCACCCTCACGGAACATTATACTAATGTTCTTTCCTGAGTGACCACTGCTTCTACTGATTTTAACAAGTTCAGTATTGCAGGGTGGTATTCATTCACTTTAACTTCACCTATCTGCAATGCAAATTACTCACCTAACCTCTTTGGACACATATTTTAGAATGTGATATCTCAAATACTAGATGTGCTTATCTCTCTTCATTGATTATACAGGGAGTCCAAACAGGTAGTTCAGACATGGCAGAGAGGTTGGACTAGATGGTCTTTAAAGACTCCTTCCAACCCAAAATATTCTGTGATTCTATAATATGAATTTTTACTCTGCAGTGCTGTTTCCATTGAAAAAAGGAAAAATGAAAACTTCAGGAGTCTACAAAACACTACAAGTAAATAACTTTTGCAACATCAAAGGCAATGGGCATATTTTGGAGGCAAACCCACTTCAGCAGCAAGTTGGTAATATTCTGAATGACTTAATTGATTCAATCTCATCTAAACAGTCATGGTAGCATATCATCATAGTACTTCAGTTTTATTCCTTAGAGCATTAGGAAACAAAGACAAATTGCCTAAATAAACAGAGGAACTATTCACCAGATGAAACTCTTTTCTCAAAGTTCCTTGATGAAGACAACGATATTTCACTGTTGATTTTAATGGCACATTTTTAACAAAAAGTCTAACATATTATACATCATTATTTTGGTATTTTGAGGGCTATATACAAAACCAGGCTGTAAACAACCAAAATTTACATGTATTAACATGTTGCTTTTATACATATGTCCCCCCCAGGGTAGTATACAGGACCAGATTGGTGTCTAAGCCAGTATACATTGTGCCAGCCTCGTGTCAATGCTATCATAAATCCATAGCAGTAATACTCAAGTTTACAGCTGCCTGAAGCTAACAACTTCTGGCAGCAAGGGTGAACTGTAATTTCCTCTTCATGTCCACCCACAGTGCTGAACCCCCTCTCTATGGGAGACCCTCTGGTCCTTTGTTCAAAGAGGAGAACATTCCTTCTTATGGCATGAGGAGGAAGAGAAGGAAGAAGCAATTCTCTCTGCTTTTTGCCCTTCTACACCCATTTTTTTCTGTAGTGATACACCAAGAGTCCAACTGCTATCCCATGATCCAGGTGATTCAGGCTCAGCTCCCAGGATTTCAAATCACAGGTAAGATATGCACAGAAAAAAAAAACAGTTTGAGAAGGAGGAAGCAGAAGCCAGTGCTTCTCCTTCCAGTGAGTACAGCTGGGTTATGGAGTCATGCTTTTTCTCTGGTCCAACAAAGTTTCAGTTCTTCTGGCACAGTTTCTGAGGTTCACTGGAGAAAAGAGCTAGTGCCAGAACTGTCTGGTAGCTAGACGACTTTCCTGGGAGACATACAAATTTCTGAAAGCAGCTCTCACTTCTTGGCCTAATGGTCCGAGTGCTAGGAAAAGGGTGGGGGACAGGACAGAAACTTTTTGTCTGGGGTTGTTTTAAAAGAAACTGGTTTGCTGCAGATGAATTTTACCTAAATCCAATCCTGTCAATAAATGAAGATAGGCTGAGAGACTTGGGGTTGTTCAGCCTGGAGAAGAGAAGGCTCCAGGGAAAACTTCTAGCAGCTTTCCAGTAGCTGAAGGGGCTACAGGAAAGCTGGGGAGGGACTTTTACAAGGGCATGGAGCAATAAGACAAGGGGAAACGGTTTCAAGCTGAAAGGGGACATTTACTTTGGATATTAAGAAGAAATTCTTTCTTGTGAGGGTGGTGAGACACTGGAACAGGCTGTCCAGAGAAGTTGTGCTGTCCCCTCCCTGGCAGTGTTCAAGGCCAGGTTGGGTGGGGCTTTGAGAAATCTGATCTAGCAAAAGGTATCCCTGCCTATGGCAGGGGGGTTGGAACTAGATGATCTTTGAGGTCCCTTCCAACCCAAGCTGTTCTATGATTCTGTGATTCTATAAGGCCTGGGCAGAGGTCTTCACTCAAGGAAAGCTTTTAAAGTATTTATAAACAACAGTTGCATGGCTTTGTCAAGATGAGAACAGTCTAGGTGTGCTTTGAGACTGCTGTGGGCACTTGAGGGGTCTTAAAGTAGAAGAACATAGTAAGTGGTTTTCTCTTAAGAGCAGCTGTCTAAAGGTGTTTAAAGCTGCTCCTAAAGATGAAGGTGGGGACCCAGAGGGACTGGTGAAAACAGCTATCCCTCAACACACAGCAGTGAGGCCATTGACATTCTAGGCAAAACTCCAGCAGATCCCTACGGGCGTCATATATATATCTTCATACCTTTAAAAAAATCTGCTCTCTGATGCCATTTACTTTCTGTCAAGGACCTGCCAGGACTGGCAGCTCTCTGAGGGATGGTGCCATGTGGGCTCCATTATTTTGGAGTGGCAAGGCAAGGCCTGGCACCGGGGCCCATCCCACTGCCCCAGCCAGGATCGAGGCAGCCGGGGATCACTGTGGCAGCCCAGTGCATTGGGCACCTCCCTGGGGATGGGGATAGGTTAAGGTCAGGCCAGGACATGGGCCCAGCTTGGTGGGAACCCATGGCCAAGCAGAGCAGGGCTGTGAGGAGCTGAAGACCTGTGAATCACTGAGGCAGGGGCTGACAGCCCCTGGAGGCTGACATGGAGTCCTGGGCTGTGAGCAGGTGGGGGAAGCCCTGGAGGGCTGTGCAGGGACAGTCAGGACTGTCAGTGCTGCGGAGCTGCAACACTTGCAAGCACTGGTCAATCCAAAGGCAGATATGCTTTATATTGCCGCTGTTGCATTAGCAGCCATGCCCTTTGTTGTCCACCCACGCCAGGAAGTCTGCTGCTTGCCTGAGCCACGCTGGTTGGAGTCTCACCTGTACAACTTCTGTGTACGTCTTGCCTCCACATGGGCTTGGATTTTACCCTTGATGCACATTTGCAAAGCATGTGCCACTAAATCCAACTCCCACAAGCAACCTAAGCATCATTTGGGCTTGAGAGTGACCATCTTTGCTGCCAGGACATTGATTTAAATGTCTCTAAAGGGAAATGCAGCTTTCCTCTTTGATGAAAGTTAGTCATTGTGCTTCTCACAAATAACACAACCCTGACCATATATACCATACTGAGTGACAAACTGGTCTGTGGCATTCATAATGAAAACACCCTGCCCCAGAAGAAAAGCTGCCCCAGGACATGTGATTCCCTGGACCGGTCAGCCACCACAAGATCATTTGCAGCTGTCTGTGGTGACTCTGCTATGGGTGGCGTAACACCCATGTGGACATGCTGCATGGTGAACTTGGAATCTCAATATGAATTAAATGCTATCTTCAGACAAAATAAACTCCTCAGAAACATAAACGAAGACATTTATTGCAAATAAAAATTCACATTCACATCATTAAATCTTATAAAGTATAAGGAGGTCATTTTGCAAATTGTGAAGCGTCCGTGTGCACAAGGGCTGACGTTTTCATCAGAACAGCTGCCTGGGACATGCATATATTTATCTGAACATGCCAAGTCAAATAGCCCTCTATCTACAAAGGTTTTGATTTGGCTGGTGGCATCGTTCTGACACTTCCATAGTTTCATTTTCTCCTGATCTGGCAGTAGAGGCTCATAGAAAACCCCAGACCGAGAAGCTGGAAAACAAAGACATTTCTGGTATTACTTGGCAGTCCTGGAAATCCCAGGATACAACTGATACACAGTGGGAACATTTTGTTTGCGAATGTGTTGGATTTACATGCAGGCTAAATCTGCTATGCAGATCTTTTCCAATGTAATTCTTAAAGAACATGACTCTAGAATACAGCCATTTTAATGAAATCAGTATGTACCACAGGTAAGACTGTAGGCGTGATGGAAAACTTTCATTTGTTTAAAAGATGGATTGCCTGTGTAGATGGGGAACTCTGTAACTCTGGGGGTTTAAAATGCAGTTGTTAGCTGCAAGGGAGCAGCAAATACGGAGAAGTTCAAGAAATTTGGACAAAAATTATTTTCTAAGAAAGTTGGAGAAACTTGCTGATTTCATTGTGTATTCTAAGGGTTGTTTCCCTTTGAAATCTCTCTTCTTTTCCACTATCACTCTCTTTGAGAGTGTAAAAGCATATGTATAAAAGCATACAGGTGCATATGTATACAGGCATACAACTATACACATACTCTACTGTTTTGAGTGGCAAATGATCATACAACAAATATTTTATATTCATCAGTAATAGATTTGGTATAGAAACACTGAGACCACTAAAGAATCTGTTGCTTGAAATATAAAATTCAGTAGTAGGAATTACTGGGTGAAATTCCACAGCCTGAGATAGACAGCTGGCAAGATCAGAAGATCAGAAAGCTTCTTTCTGGATTTAAAATTAACCAGTCTGTGAAAGTGTTTCACAAAAGTGAAAACTGTCCAATTGACATTTACGAAGCCATGAACGCCAGAATGCTTCATTTATTTAAGGAAGAGACAGCAAAGAGCATACAGAACACAAGGGTACAGCTAGGACAAGGGGATGGATTCACAGCTGGAATAAGTTGACAGAGCTTTGGAAAGGCTAGATGTTTATCAAGAGTAAGTTGCCAGCTGACAATTTGTACCAGCTGAGGCTCATATTGTTTATTCATGTTGTTTTCCAATCCTTTTATGATTAAGAGAGGCAGCCACCATAGAAAATGCCAACTGGAGAACAGGGAAGAATGATGACCGATGGACTAAAGGTTACAACTCATGTAACTGCAGTAACTGGAGCAGTGACTCATAACTTACCTTATGGATAAAGATGCAATTTTACACTACTATTGTATTTTTAAAAGACTTTTAATGTTGGTGTATTTCACCTATTTTCCCCCTAAATTCTACATACAGGTGAGAGCGCTGACCCCCCACATATAGCACCTTAAATAACATAGAGCCTGTGCCGAACAAGAAGTTAGTGACCTATTCTCTCCCAGTGCTGCAGCTGCATAACTCTTCCCCACTTATGATTATTTTCCTGGAAATGTTGTTTTTCAGTTGGGGCTCTTGCCCACTCTTCTACCACGAGGAGCAATCCTCTGCCAATGATGTTAAGAAGTTTTCACTGGGAATAACAGACTGAACTCTGCACAGCAATCTCATCATTTCTGCTTTTCCCTCAAACATCCATAGAAGGGGGGATGGGGGGGTGGGGGAGGAAGGTGTGGGGGTGTGGAGGATGGAAACCACAGAGGAGTAGTGGAAAGAAAAAAAATGACTAAAGAAAACAACATGATGAAATTCTCTGTTTCTTTGTCATTTTCTCCTAATCAAAGCCTAACATTTATTAAGTAGCTGACTGGATAATCTCAATGTTTTTCCTCCTCTCTTCTAAGAAAATTTTGCATGTTATTCTTCAGTGTATGATGAAGCAATTAAAATAAAGAGCTAACATACTCTGCTTTTTTTACCCACAGGGATATAGGAACCAGCACAAGTGCGCACTCAGGCACATTCAGGCACCATTTTGATGGCTAAATTATGCCCTCAGAATAATAATTTTGTATCGTAATTTCTCCATGATAAGAATATGAAGTTTAGGGGCTAAATTTTCTTATGAGATTATTTTTTCCTCAAGCGAAGAAGAAAAAGAGGAAGAAAAAGCGGGCTATTCTGTCTCATGTTTTCGTAGGGCTGGGGATCCACACACCACACTGTCCACAGGGCTCATGGTCAAGGCACAGCCGGGCTCCAGGACTGTCAAATTGCAGAAAAAGTGCCACATGCTACACTTATACAGGCAGCAGGGTGGTCTGATCCCACCTGAAGTTTGCATCTTGGCAGCCATATACTGTTTATATGAAATAAGAGTAAGATTACAGCTAAGGTGAGAGGTGGTTTTCCCTTGTCTATTAATTGAGCAAGCCAGGTGTTTTAATCCCATTCCCAGTGTATTTCTGAGTAGAACATATTGCTTGTCAGCTACTAAATATTTTAATGGTGTATACCAATACCTCAATAACAGCCAATCCAAAGGTCATCCCTATAAATATGAGCAGATGGTCTTTAAGGTATTTCACAATCACTTTTCCACAAGGCTGGAAAATAAGACAAAATTGTTAATTATGAGTAAGCAATATTATCCTAAGGTTATTAGGAACGGACCTTCTAAAATAACTCCTCTCACACTTGCTCTGTCTCTCCATGTGTATTAAAGAAAGGCTGTTTGAATTTACTCTGTCTTGTTAAGAAACACGAAGAACACAGCTATACGTACCTTGTGCTCTGAGAAAGATATCTAGCCTTTGCCTTCCCAAATATGAAGATTAATTTAGTTGCTGACCATAAAAAGGTACAATTTCAAATGAAGATGTGAAACTGTAATGCCTAGTGTTTGCAAGTCTTCATGATTTTCAGTTGACAAGGAAAGAAGCGTGTTTTTTTTACTTTCATTTGATAATCATTAGCTGCTAGGGAAGAGCCAATGAAACTACTATCAGATCTGAAAGAGAACTTCTGTATCCTGTTAATCTGATCTTTGGATTTGAAACTTCCAAGTCTATTATTAGAATTGGATTCTGCAAAGAATATTTATATATAAAACCTAAATATTAGTTTTGATAAAGGTTTGGTGGTCTTGGACTGAGGCCAGGAGGAAGAGTATCCTATCTGAAGTTCTATGAAGAGCTACTCTCCTTTTTAATAAATGTATACATCTGTTTTTACAATGACTACATCTTATCCAGGCATTGACAACACTCCTTTTGCAAACTGTGGGGAAAGCCAAGTACAGCTTAAATCCATCAAAACTACAGTACTGTTCCATCACTACAACTGCCTTCCCCCAAATATAGTTCTGTTTTTCCACCATATTTTCACCCTCAGCATACACACGTGGGTCTTCTTCTAGTCCTTCTAGAAAACCTCTTATTTAAGCTGACTCAGAACTACACTGATTTTCAAATCTTTTTTCCTGGATCACAAGAGCTGAATGTCTTTACTAACATCTAACACCGCCATGAAATCAGTGTGTTCGTGTGAGCGATATCTTGCACCTGCAGTAATTTCACTGATGGCTTCTCATGTGTCCTTTGAGTCTTGCCTGAGGCCAAAAAGACACTAAAATGTGGCCAAAGCAGCCTCTTTGTATACATTTTATTTCCAGATTGGGTTCTGGCATTCTCTACTTAACCAGACTATTCCCTTGCTTTAAAACAGTATTTGCTTCCGTGGGACTACACAGGGAGGAAATTAGTGTTCAAGCAGGACCTGGCTGAGGAACTGTGCACTTAGAAAATTATACAACCAGAATGGACGTTTGCTAAAATCTGCTTTCTGCTAGGTGCAGACTGGAAAATTTTGTACCAACGGCATTCTAAAAATGCAGCTGTTTTGTGCTACTTTTCCACCTTTTTTTTTAAATGTGTGGACTCCACGTTTCCATATAAGACAGATAAATCTTGATATTAATTAATTGAGATCTCTGCAGCCCACCTACCAGTTTTTGAGTATGCTTTCTTGCTGTCTGTCACCAGACATTTTTGCCTTATTATTATATTAACTGCCACAAGTTTCTCAAAAGCTGTGGTTGTAGGAACTTACACTTTGAGTATGCTGCTATGAAGCCTACAGCATGTAAGATTTCTTTCCAGCAGGTCCTGTAAAATGAGTGTGCGGGTTTTATTAAAGGACTATAAAACCCCAAAGATCTTGCATTTAATGTGTTCATTTTTCAATACCCCTTAACCCTTCGAAAGCCTCTGAGTCAACATGTTTACCAGCAGAATGAGACTGGATGGGAACATAACCTCCTGAAGGAGGAATGAGAGCCAAATGGTAGCTGATGTACTGGTCAGACTCAGAAGCATACCCTGACCCCAAAGCCATGATAATTTTCACCTGCAGTAACCATGCAGACTGCTGAGGTCCTAAAGGTACTGCACTGCACAGCTGAAATAGAGCCATCTCAGGAAGAGGAAGCAGCAGCGCATTTCATGTATACATAGTAATTTCACAAGAGATGGCACTGGGACAATTCTGACTAATGAAGAGAAGACAAAACTTCGTCTTTTTGGAAGAAGACAGAACTGCTGACTATGCCAGCCACCAAAGAAAATCTTGGGTTGAAACCTCTTTTTGGAAAGAAGACTGGAACATTTTTCTTACCGTTGTATAAACGTATCTGCCTTGAAAAAAACTGCAGAGGTCTGTTGATGGGTTATTTAGTTTACACTCACAGATTTTATTGCTGCCAAGATCAGTATTAAAATTCTTTCCCCAGTCTGCAGGTCCATTCACCAAACCACAGCACTGGTTCTGTAACAAAGGAATAAAGGGGGAGATAAGGAAAAAAGTGGTGATTTGCAGTTGGAGGTGAGCAGGGGAGGGAGCTGATAGGAACAGTGAAGGAGAAATATCTTTTCACCTTTCCCATGTGGAAATTTTCCCAAATCAGTACGTCTCAAGCATCCTTTACATTTCCATACAAGTTATAAGAATGTGAGTGCACAAATTTTTTTTTTAAAAAAAGGAAAAAAGACCAGATTTGCAGTATACACTGATCAAAAAACATTAAGATACTATAAAGCTAGTAATTGACAGTGCCAGAATGGAACTGGAACACAAAACGATGCTGTGTGTAGTACTTTTGAGGATCAAGTCTTTCTACAGGTTATACTTGCAGAAGGTAACAGCCCCACTTCACCTCTTGAAAAAAACAGGCTGAAAATGTAAGATTCAGGCACATAAAACTCTGAAATCTAGAAAAATAACCACATTGAATGATGGTTGTCCCTTTAAATCAGAAATGGACTGAGGAGGCCAGGGCTCCATTTGAGGTTTGTGAAACCTAAACCAGGTGCAGTCTCACTTCATGTTCCACTTTATTCAAGTCACTAAAGCTCAGAGGTGCAGACTTGGGTTTGAGGTCCTTCCTCTCTTAAAAAGCAGCTGGAATTGTTCACATAATATTCTATAAAAGCAAAGGCCGTGGGACATAATCAAGCAATCCTGGTCTATTTAAAAATTAATACAGTAATTATGGGATTTTTCATTTTGTTCACCCTTCAATTATCTTTCTGGGGAGCTGCTTATTATATCAGAAAAAATGAGCTGTCTCAGAAGCAGTGAACAAGGCTGAAGGTGGAATGGAGGAGAAGTGGAAGTAATATAAGCCACGTAAATATTGTTTCTTGCTTTCCTTTCATACCAACAGTCTTTAAAATTAGAGGAATTCTTTAAGCCTACTCATCAAAGTCAACACTAATTAGAGACTAAAAACCCCAAACAAACACAAGCACTCTGTCAATGTTTAGACAACATAGTAGGAGAGGCAGGGGTCTACAACATCGATGGCATCAGTGAGATTCAAGGGTATTCTCTGTGTGATAACCAAGAGCAAGCTGTCACTAAGTCCACTTTCTGTGTGTCCTGCATCTGGGGGAAGCCAGGATAGGTATAAGCACAGTGAAAACAAACCTCCCTTTCATCATATTTACTTACTCCTTCTTACACAATAAAGTAATAACTTCATAGCAATAGTTTATTCCAAATGAAACACACTCACTCCTGATGTTTTTCTTGTCCTTGGGGTAACCTTGCCTTAAGAGTATGGATAGTTCTTAGCTGGAATACAGTGAGGAAGCAATGTCCCGTCCCAAGGGAAGGCTATAACAAAGGAGCAGACAGCCTTCTCATGAAATAGCCTAGCTAACTGTTAGCCTCACTTGCACGTTGTATGTCTTTGCTCCATTGTTTTTACAAACGCTATTGCACAAAGAAATCATCACAGAAATCCCCCGTCATAATGAAAGCAAGGCCCCCTTGTGTAGTGTTTTAACTTTCATTTAAGTCAGACCCTTCCCCATCCCCAGGCAATGAAATTCAAATCGATGTCAGAGTAGCTATAAAATGAAGCACAGACAAATGCTAGAGAACAGATAGCAACAACCCCTGCCCTTCGTTATATTTTAATTACCATTTCCTCGAACACATGGAACTGTTCATGAAAAATTTTATATTCTTCTTTAGTACTTTGGAATGAATCCACACTCGCCTCGAGAGTCAAGTTAAGGGATGCTTCAAGCTGCAAGACAAAATATTTGATTAGTTTTTGCAGTAGAAACAAAACGCTGGGAAGACTTCAATGAAAATGAAGAATAACACTGTACCTGAGAACGGTACACTGCTCCTAAAATACCTCCTGTGAGCTGAAGGATCACGATCAGAAGCAGTCCAATAAAAAACTAGGAAGAAAACAAGAGGAGGAGACAACTGTAGTACTGTTGACCAAGATGATACAATTTTTTCTAAGTGAATGTTAAGCTTTCATATGCTTGAATAACCACATAGGTAGAATGAAGTTCCAGTCAGAGCTGCTCTGGTTATTCCTTTTTTGGTGATGAGAAAAGGGGCCACTCAAGACAGAGTGTGCTCAGTTGGTGATCAAAGCAAAGTGCACACCAGAGTAGTGGCATGATGGGCAGTGTGTAGGTGAGAGGTGTTGGCAGGAGGGCAGGGAGGACATTCTAGGAGGACCAGCGAAGGGAGCAACTGGGAATTTATGAAATTAAATGGGATGGGTAGTGATGGAGGACTAGTGGAAGAAACTTCAATGATGGTTGGATAGAAAAAAAGCTTGTGACGTGCTCGGGGGTCTCTGGACCCTGTCTTCTTGTTGATTAGACCACCCATCATTTTTTCTGCGCCATAAATCAGAAGGGGCTCAAGCAGAAGGTAAGCAATGAAAACACATGATCATAACAAAGCATTTGGTTAAATAAAAAGGCATCTATCCTCATTTGATACTATTTGTGAGGACCCTATCCATCAAATGTATCTGTGGCTTATTAAAGGTAGCCAAATTTTTTTCTTTCCTACCGACATCAGCATGCACCGGCTCTCCTTTATGGCACCACAGCACCCCAGAAACCCGAGGACCATAATGATGGATCCCACAGCTATCAGCAGATCAACCCCTACAAACACGTTGCTGTCTATCACGATATCCTAAAAAGAGAGGGAAAAAAATCTTACAGCTAAAAGAAGCTCCTTCTAAAAACATTTATACCCCCCATAACAAAAGAATTATTTCATAACTGATAAATGTACTGATTAACAACCATGAAGAAATTCTGATTCATAAATAAACGAACCCCTAATGCCCTCTTAAACATTTTGTTGGGGAGCTCTGTAGAACCTGGCTTTTCAGAGGCTTTGTCTCTACACAAGATGAAAGTCAATGTTACAGAATAAATAAAGATCACTTGTCTTTAAAGTGGTTTTCAGTTAGTTTTCACTTAGTTTTTTAAATAACAAAATATATTATCTCAAAATCTCTCCTATGTTAACTAAAGGTTAAAGAAACAAAACCTCTGTTTGTCGTTAGAAGGCCAGGAACATACTCTGTTGCTGTTCCTGAGAGAACACTTCTCAAACTGATGCTGGACATACTAGAGAAATAGTTAGAGGCATTTGATGCATTTTCCAAAGCAGCTTTTTCTTTTCTTTTTTTTTTTTTTAGGCATGATCTCTAATATTGCCCTCAGAGATGAGAACTGTATTTTGATGTGTGGGACTTTCAACTAAACAATTCATATACCTCAATATAATTAAATATCAAATTATTCAGTTCCCACAGGACTGACTAAGGCCAAAGGCCAAAATAGAGAAAAATGTTCAAAGAATTTTTTCCAACATGGCTAGTGCCAAGATTAGCAAAAATGTCTGGAAGTTGTCACATTTATCTTCTGATGGAAATTGCAAAGGTATATAGACAAGTATAATTTGAAGAATGTGTTGTTCTTTCTCCTTCCAAGTTGGACTGAACCTCCTGTTATTTATTCTTAGAAAGATCTATTAATCTACAGCCAAATCCTTATGGTCTATTCAATTATTACTCAGGCAAAACATACATTGGTTTTGAACAGGGACTTTGCCTCCATAGAGGCAAAAAAGTCAGAAAATGCTTTCAATTTTGTTCTATACTCTTAATTGACAGTTTTGGGTGAGTACTGTGTCACTTCAGGAATACAGTTTGTGACACACATGATTTTCTGAATAGGAACTCATGCAAAAATTAAGAAAGGATAATATTGGTATGTTATAATAATATGGTATTCCAAGATCCATTGTACTGTCTGAGCCCTCATATTAGAGATGGTCAACTAGCAAGTATGGTAATTTTAGCCTCTTCTAAAATGTTGATTGAAGAGTGAAAGTTGTCATTCTTCCACAATAGGGAACCACAGAGCTCTCCACCATGAACTAATTTACCCCACGGCACAACATGAGACACCTAAGACTGGCTAAGGGCAACAGTATCATCAGCCAAATGACAGGAAATATACAAAACTATCATCTCCACCATCTTTTTATTTCCAGATGGAAAAATACTGATTTAAAAATTATTGTTAACTGACCAACTGCAGTAGAGCAGCAGAGAAGTGATCTGAAGATTTGCAAATTAATCTATACTAAAGGCTTTATCTGAAAGCTGAAAAAAATGCTTTCATGTCATACCCAGCCATTTTTCAGTTCTATGGCCAGAAAGCCTTTTTGGAAGTAGAATTATACAAACTAAATTTTCAGATTCATTTACATTTCTATGATCCAGATTCACAAAAAGTATACTGCTTAAGCCTTAGAGTCAGATTGCATGCTTGGCAAAAGGCTGGCAGGACCCACAGGGCCAAAGGGCCTTTGCACCAACAGGACCAGCCTCTGCTGCACGTCTGCAAGATCAAAGTCTCATCAAAATTGTATTTTCCCTATCTTTGTGGAAAAGGAAAGTCACAAAGTCTGAAGCAATTTACTAACTCAGATAAAATCCAGGAGGAGAACTCAGGGACTTCCTTATTCTTTCCAGAAGGGCTTTTAGGACATTTTAATGCTAAGTAAGGATTTTTGGGTCTCTCAAACCCTTTCTATATAAATATGAGGGAAAAAGGATAAGGTGTATTTAAGGAGCCATTGAAAATAGAAGGGAAAAATCCTTGCTCCCTTTCAAAGTTGCAGTTAATGGGGAAATAAGAATTGTGCTATTGAAGATAATGAGAAAGGTAAAAATATTCCCTAGAAATATATGGAAGTAACACTAGGGATATGTATGACTATATTATCCTAATAGGGAAATACATTGAAAAGTCTAGGAGCCTCATGGCCCCTCATTCTCTCTAACACTGAAATCAATAGCAAAACCATCATTAGTTTTCATTAGACAAGAAAAAGAGTTTTCCAACAGAAGTCAGTATGCATCTGCAAGAACCTTCATAATAACACTAGAAGATGTCAATCACTTTATCTGACTACCTACACCATCTCGTTTAACCTTAAATATCATAAAAAGCATTAATCTTTATCCACACAAACCACTTCAACAAAAACATAACAAGTTTGTGAAAGTGAAGATGGGAAATGAAAGCGTATGCAGGAGCTTCCACATTTTACATGGTTCTGGTATGACTTCATACATTTACCTCCTGAATAACTTGGCTAGCACGTATCCATATAGAGACTCCCAAAATTATGGAACCACACAGCTGCAGGAGAAAATAAAGAATATTTAGAAAGATCAGCAATTTTTGATTAACGTTCAGCATCCAAATTGCACCAAATGCTGGCCAAAATTCTGAAATCATTTGTTTGGCAAAGTGAAAGAAACATGAATTGCTGGGGCATAGAATATTGATTCATATCCAGGAAACTTCATAAGTGTAGTTAAATCTTCAGTTATGCACCAAATCCCCGATGTTTCTACCTCAGAGGACTCTGCATTTCCTTGATAATTTATACATGTGGTTGTGAAGCACACAGAAATTGTCATATGAGGGAGGAATATAAATTGCAATAGTATGTACATAACATTGCTATAAAGAACATTGTTTCTTATATAATGGAAACACATGAGATTTGATAAGGGATGTTTGTATAAATGGTGTTTCAAGAACTATTCAGGACACATATCTAGAGACATATTCTCTGTGATTAAACTATCAGGAAAAGTACTAAACAAAGTCTTTCTGCTGTTTCTACAGCAACAGTATCTAGCCATCTCCAAACCTTTGAATATTCCTCCTATAAAATGCCTATAGTTATTATCTCCATTACATTTTTAAAGAAAACAACCATACTCAGTCATGTACATATGAAAATTAGACCGGAATGACTTGCTTTAAGATGTTGAGGTCAGGGCAGATGAATCCCAAGTCCAGATACATTCCCTAATGACTTCGTTGCACTCCTGCTTTGTTGATTGTTGAGGTATCATTCCATTATGCACCAGATACTCCTAATCCTGTCCATGATGATTCTTATACAGAATTCCTCTTTGTTAAGCATTGGAGACATGTAATTAAGAGGCTAATCAGGTGTAAGGATTTTGCCTACTGAGATGACTGGTAGGAGAGACTACTGAGGACCAGAGACTAGTCAGATTTAGAATTATCTTCCTGTATGTCATCAATGCTCGAGTCATAAATGGCCCTAAAAGGTTGTTATGAGCTTCCCATGAAGACCAGGACTATTACTAACCCTTTAAAATTAAAAGAGCTATTTTTATATGATTTATATAATTTTTCTTTAAAAATACTTTCCCTGCAAAAGTTTCATATAATATTCAGTATCAAAGACCATGATGACTTTAGCAGATAATTTAACATGGAACAGAGCCAGCACTCAGACATGAGTACCACACACTTTCCTGCTAAAGTAAAGGTCCTATAAGTACATTTGAAACATGAAAAGGAAAGTTCTACAATCGATGACGGCTACATCATGTTATCATATTTAACTAGAACTCCCCACTGAAACTGTCTGAATCCCACTAAATCTGCCTAGAAAATGATGGTATCACAAGACTATATTTGAATCCTATTCAGCAGCACCATGTGAGCTATGTGGCTATGCACCAGACAGCACTGGTGTGCTAATGTGAAAATTTCCACGGAAACAGCTATTGCTACAAATCCAAACAGAATTTGGCCCACTGCCTTAATTATTATATAGGAACTACTATAAAAATACAGCACAGTAGTAGAAGTAAATATAGCTGAATGTACAGGAACTTACCAATCAGATGGGAATGCTGCAATATTTATTTCCTTAATTCAAAAAAGAAACATCATCTATAAATCTAAATTAAGGTATATATACTATATATACACCATATATACATCTAAATCTAAGGTGTATATACTATACTTATAAAAACAGAGTTAGTTTAGGTTGATAAAAAATGCTGCAGTTCAGTAAAATCGTAATGCTTTGTTTCTGTTTATTTTCATAATATACAAGGTGTACAACAACACACAAAGAAAATGTTTAAAATTACAAATCAAAATTATCTGTTCCCAGAGTCCAAGTAGAGCATTTCAACTTTGCTTGAATACTCCACTCCAATTATTAAGTTTTCTTAAAATAAAGTTTTGACTGAAGAAACTTTCATTTCAGGAAATTTCAGTTTTTATAAATCAGCATTTTCCGATGGAATAAGTGGAGTTTCTTTGAAAAGATCCTCACCCATTTTCCCGAAACTAGTTAATTGTCACAGTTTTGCCTCAACTCTTGACCAAGAATCAATGAACTTATCATGGTCTCATAAACTAACTGGGAACAGGAATGTTGTCCCTCAAATTCTATCGGTCCTTCTCTTCTCGAGCCCTTCAGTCTTCGTGTGATAGAGAAATACAGCCTAGTTAAACTGATATCACCTCAGATATGCCTGCTCTGACTCTGGACCAGCAGTATATCAAGACTCTACACTTCTCAGACACTGGAATAGCAAACCTATGGGGAATTCCTTCCACTGACATGCACTTTTTAAAGCAACCAGTTTAAGGGTATCAGGAGGAACTTTCTACAAGGTTGCTCAAGTTCAGGAAAACATTTGAGTGGACTATTTCCTTGAGATACCTGAAATTAACAGTTCTAGGAAGGTCCTACAGACAATGCACTCTATGGCTCAGCATACCTGCTAAGTTTGTGTTGCTCATTTCAGGGATTGATATGTTCAGATGTAAGATATGAGGAAGGAAGGGCCCAATTTGGTTGTTGATGGGACTGCAAGTCTGATATCAACAACTGATCAAAGATTGATCTGTCACTAATCGGGTTGCCTCAAACTGGTATCAGACATCAATATGTAGTGCAAAAAAATGGTAATTCTACAACTTTGCACGATATGGAATAGTAGAAGCTGACAGAATGAGGGAGCAGGTGAGACCGGATACCCTGCAGACTCTGAAGAAGGGGAAGATGAAAAATCTGACCTATGTGTCAGGTTTAATGTGTAAAACTGACTTAATGATTAACTTCAGGACTATTAAAAGCTCTGTATAGGCACCCAGCTCCAAAGCACAGGTCTTCAAGAGCCCATGCTCACCTTTCTTCAACCAAACTGGGAGGATGCAAAACTCTATGGACACGCTGGAGCCCAGCATGGGGCTCATGGGGCTGTAGATTCCCAGGGGGCAAAAGTTATATAGTAAAGCCAGAGCCACTTTGCAGAGGTAGCTTAGACTATTTCAGGATTTACACACTTAGTGCTATGCTCTAATTGCTGCTTAGAAAAAGGCCTCAGAAGGCTGGAAAGCCCATTCCCAATTCCCCTAAGAGGAGACACTCCCAGAAAGATTGCAAAGGGCTTAAAATTAAAAGATGTCAGGTAAATATGCAGCTGTTGCTCTCATCTAGTTAAGGATAAAGTCATTTCCCACTATCAGTTTAATTTTCCACTTGTCAACTGCCTTGTGCACCAGGGACACCAGCTGTGGGACCCGTGGCTGCAAAGACTTCACTGTTGCCTGTGCTTTGCTACAGCAATTTAATGATTTCCAGGAATCGAACACATCAGTTTCATTATACTCTGTCAGCCCACCATGCCTGTTCTTCCATATCTTGGTAGTGCTAAATGCTTTCCTTTAAAATAAGTAACTATAGCTGCATTCCTGTCCTCCTCTGTCCCATCTAGGCAGTCACATGCACAACAAATGCTCTCAGCTTATTATTCCCAAGAATAGAATACGGATTTTCCTACCTTTGACATGAAGATAAGTTTGGTAAGTTTGTTCCATGCCTGCTTTTTTCCTGAGGTTTCAAGACTCTCCCAGGATAGCATCCTGGTTTTGACTAGGAAACCCTGCTGTCACTGGAGGCTTAGGCATGGGGCATTACTCACATGTTTGTTCTAGAAGTAGTTCAGAGCTTTTCTAATGCTACTCTGAGATATTTGCCAATGTTTTAGCTTACAGCAAATACAGGAACAGGAAAAAATTTCTGAGAAGCAGAAATTCCAAGTCAGAAACTTATGGACTCTTTTAAGTACCATTGTAGAAAAACTTCAACACAGATGTCAAATATCTTCAATCTGCGTCTATGAAGGTGGAGAAAGAAGAGGGGGGATGCAGTTCAAACCATAGTTGGGCTGTTAGGAATTTCTTTCTGAAGTCCATAAGCAATCAAAGAATTTTGCTAATTCTTCCCATTTTGTCTAGCCACAAATTCTCCAAGGCTACTGTTTGTGGTCCCTTTTGAATGGTAGCACCTTTTCACTTGAAAAAAATCCCTTGAAGCAAAGCCTGTAATGTGACTTGTAGTTCCGCTTCTGGTTTCAGTGAACCTCTGGTGAACCTGACAAATCTCTGTCGGGAAAGCTGACAGTGAGGTTGAACCATGAGAGAAATATTCTCTAACTCAAACCTTTCCAGAACTTCCAGGACCTGAAATTCTTGCAAACCAGCTGAGATGTGATTAATAGACAAATACAGTTCAAACAACACGCAGAAACCTGCCTGCTGCCCTGTGCTGTATCTGCCTTGATACAGCTATTGGCAGTGCTGCCAGCCCATACCATTTTACAAATGTTTACTGTCCACCATCAGAAACTAATTATGACACTGAATATAAAGCAAAGAATCACAAAGAAGGATATGAAAACCATTTATCAATAAGGAGGCTAAAAATACAAGTGAATTTTCTGTATCTTCTGTTGCAACTACATTTTCAGGATTATGCCAATTAAGCAAGAGAATGATGCATTGTAGGTGGAGAGTCTGTCATCTTCTGACTGAAATGAGTGATGTCCCTTGACATGAGGGGCGCGATATGGTCAGGGAGACAGACACACGGCTGGTCTACATTTGAATGCAGAAGGAAAGATATTTTGAAGGAAAAAGACAAAGGGAAGGGCAAAAGTTAAACATATTGCTCCCTCCCCAATTTAGAATTAAATTAGGTCTGGTTCCACTTATGGCCTATTCTTTTTACAGTTCCTTCAACTACTGTGTTCAGATAATTTTGAATACATTTCATGTATCACTAATAACAGTTTAAACACCAACTTACCCAAAATATGAAGTTGAAGATGAACATGGAGTACTTCATGCAGCTGCTTACACCTGCCATTTTCAACAAGCTGAGACAAAAACAAGCACTGCAGATAAAGTGTTCCTAAGAGTTTGACTTCTAAATAAAAATTGTTCCGTCTTCAGAAAACCTCTCACACTACATCAAATACACCATGCTCTGCTACCGAAAGCAAAAGTTGTGACCAAGGCATCAACTATTATTTAAATAGTTCTTATGCCACAGGTAAATATTAACTAGACCATTGGGGAAGCACTACCAGGTGTTATCACTGAGACTTTTATTGCATCTTTGTGATTTGTACTTTTTATATGGCCCTGTTAGTCTTGTCCTACGCCTCGAAAGTAAATAGATAATGAAGCAAACGTTGGAGATTCATAGGGAAGTACGCATAAAAACACTTAAGCATAAAAACGCTTTACAGACCTGCTTTAAAGGGTTGAAAATTATTGCATTTATTAATGCTTTTAAGATACAGGGTTTACTTTTTCATTGCCCACTGATCATTCCCAACATTCATTCATGTTCACCCTCCTTCTCCAGACGTTCAACTGGCATAAAGGGATGGGTCTGTGTTATGTCAACAGATAAGGTAAGGAATCTGCCACCATTTTCTCCCTCTCAGTGTCTACTTCAGATCCTTTTCCTCTTCCTCCCAAAATCAGGACTCTGGAAACCTGAGCCCTGTAGTGCACAAAACACCCTGCTGAGCAGGTTTCCAAAAGTCTTGTATACCCCAGCACAACAATCATGTTTCTGGTGTCAGACACAGGATACCTCTCAGCAACAGGAGCTAGATACATCCCAGAAGACAAAGCAATAAACCTGTTCCATTACTTATGTTTTATGTCTTGTTTGTTTTCTTTTGTGCTCCTCAAACTAGGAATCCTGAGGGGAAAATAAATGTATCATTGCTCTGTTTTTTCTATCAGCCCATTTTCTGGAGAAGCCCCATATAGCAGTCCTTGGAGGGATAAGGGTCAGACACAGGTTCCCAGGAGTTCGTCATAAAAAAAAGAAGCTTTATTTTGCAGGTGAGCACAAAGGGTTTAAATGTGAGAGATTAAGGACATGCTGGGGTGAACTGATTTATGAAGCCCCCTTGGCCCAAACTCATTTTTCAGTCTTCACTGTCAGTTCACATTCTTTAATTCTGCTGTCTGTATTTGAAAAAAAATTGAAAGTGTTAGTATATAACACACCTGTAGATGGTGACAAAAAGATGTAACTTAGAGCCTGGCTTTTGTAGGATCCACAAAAAAAAATAATATAAAAAATCTACTCTACATTAAGAACAACTTCCTCTAGCTGCTCTCTAAACCAGCTTTTAACGAAGGTGTGATATAATATCTCAATTTGCTTTCACTGATTATATTTAAAGAGAAACAATCATTCCCATTTTTATGAACTGATCTATACCTGCCTTTGATTTTCTGGCCTCCTTTCCAGAGTAATACTTTTTTTTCTAACTCAAGATCTGTTGTCTGACTAGCTTATTTCACAATATCCACCCTGAATCTGAGACCATTCCTAAAAATAATTGCGCTCATGAAATACAGATTTTGTAAGGACTGGGAGAAACAACTGTGTGGTATGGTTTAGATCTAAAGCACTCAACAAATAAGTAAGTTGAGAAATGTGGGTGTCGTTATGGAGGGATGCCATAGCCACAGATGAATCATGAGAAAAGTTTAAAGGGCCATATAAAATTGTACAAAAAGGGCCATGAAGGGTAATAAGAGGATCACAGATGACATAGGAATTGAAGAGATAAGCCTGCAATCACACCATGCACTCACAATAAACCAAGTTTATTATAAGTGGAGTTCAGAGTCAGCATTTTATAACAAAACCTACACAGCTATAAATGGTCACATACAGTAGATAATAATTAAAGAAGGCCTGAGCTGTAGCACTGTTGTCTGTGAGATGCTTAGCACAGGCATTCAGTCAAAGGTGTCAGAGAAAATGTGCTAGGACAGTAATAATTTAGGAAGTAAGCGTGAGCATTCACACACTGGCCCTTTGAAAAAGACCAGTGTGCAAGGACCTTTCACGCACCAGGGGCCCACTCCTTCTCATTCTCACTTTCCTGGACAGCACTCTTGGATTTCGGGCAGGTTTGAACCAAAGGCTGTCAGAGGACCCCAGGCTTGTGTGGGGACAGAGAGCTCCACAGCATCTCCAGACCGTTACCAAGCCTCCATCCTTGGGAGGCGTAAGAGCAGCACAGCCAATTTTGTCATTCAGTCTAGGAAATTTAAACAGTTGAAGATAGAGATTGTTTTGATCTGAAATCTGTTTTCATTACAATTTTATACTTATGGCTGTGGATGTTGAAGAAATTTGCTAGAAATTTGCTAGAACTAGAAATTTGCTAGAATCACTACTTCTGTGATTTTTTAAAAAAATTATTTATTTTTAAGTATGCGTGTTGGACATTCACCATATGCATGTTCTGGTAAGATACCAGATTTTCCTAAACTTTGAAAAATCTACCTACATTTTATATGTTTGATAATCTCTTTGGAAAAAGGAAAATAGACTTTCCTAAGACCTGATAGATGCTCCTTTTCTAAGGTGGCAAATAGAAAATTATGTCAAAGTTAAATACATTTCCTAATGGGTTTCAAATGTGTTAAATACAGCTTCTGAATAGAAACTCAGTATTTGAATCTACTATAATTCCAACATATTTCATATCTATATTTAATGGTATCCAAATTGTCATCTAAGATTAAAAGTAAGCAAGCAGTTTTCATTAAGTGACAGATTTTCAAGTTATATTTTCTGTATGAGTTGATGATTTCTTATTTCCTGGCTACACAGTGCTTTTTTAATATGTCTTAGAGAAGGGGAAAGCCACAATTATGGCACAGATTATGTTTGCAGTTGCACCTACAAGTATGAAGGTCATGCAGATAATCACAGAAGCTTATGAATTAGAGCAATGTCATGAGAAATTTTGCTTCTAGTTGGCTACATGTGAAATTGCCCCTATTACCCCTCCACTATTTAGGTGATCAACTATGCCCCACCACCAACAAAGCCTGTGCCACAAACTGCTCAAAAACTTGTCCCAGTAAAGAAGTTGTAAAACCCCACTCGCTACTGCTCCTCCTTGCAGATTATCAGTGCACAGCCTGGGTGCAGCTCCTGGGTGGGAGCTTCTGACGCAGTGCACACAGCTCCCCATCGTGACAGGGGAGCTGTGATGACATGCTGACTTTGCCCACTGTGTCACACAAGAGAGGGAGAGGCACATTTTGGCAGAAAAAAAGATGCCAATATACCTGTAATGAACCTGGAGCAAAGCATCTCCCCTTTCACACTTCCAAAGCAGCTACATTTGGGTTTTTTTTTTATTTACCTTTCTTCACCTCTGAGCTTTTCCTCACTTTGAGTCTTTTTCTTCTTTTTTTACAACCTCCATTTCCCCTTGTGAGGTACCTCACCATGGTCAGACTGTGACCAAAGCCCATGTCAGATGATTCACTGTATAGTTAGTCATGTGTTCAGATCCGGGCTTGAAAAACTGGTTTGTACTGGGTAGCAGCAAGCTCTTTGAACAGTCAGATGTGCATAGTGGATAATAAAAATTTGCTTGACATTGGAATTTCTGCTCAGTGTGGTGAAAAACACACAACAGAGAAGGTGGGTAAGAACTACATTCAGCGTGGAGCTCGCCACCTCTAAGACATCAGTAAATCTCTGGACCTGCTGAATCACAGAATCACAGAATCACAGAATTCTAGGGGTTGGAAGGGACCTTGAAAGATCATCTAGTCCAACCTCCCTGCCAGAGCAGGGTCACCTAGAGTACATCACACAGGAACGCATCCAGGCGGGTTTTGAATGTCTCCAGTGAAGGAGACTCCACAACCT